>JAGFMF010011386.1:2112699-2233872 GCA_019455555.1 Galemys pyrenaicus
TTTGCTCTTTTCCTCCCGGATTTGTCTGACTCTTTCTGACCCTTTTCTATGGGTCTTTACTGAAAGGTCCTTTAGATGTGTGCCAGGTTTTTGGGCCTTACTTTGGGCCAATCCTATTTGGCTGGACTTTTACCCTCAAGGAGATGGGTAACCCTCAAGGAGATATAGTAACTATATTCTTTGTTCTTTCTTTATTGTACCCTAGTTGTATTAAAGTTTCTTTCCATTAAAGGTTTTATGTGTTTGTCTTAATTCGGTGGATGGCAGAACCCATTCAGAGAGGGCAGGCTTGGGGGTTCTGGGGTGCTATGAACCCCAGATTCTGGTCGCTATGAAGTACTAATTATAATCTATAATACTCAGGTGGCGTTTTGCACCAGCTTGATATCTAGCTTGTGGTTATCTTTCTAAAGATTCGATTATATTATTCTCCTGTTTAAACCCGTTCAGTTGCCCCTAGTCACCTACAGAAAAATAGACTGTGGTGTGGTTTAGTCTTAAAACCAACCTATTCACCTCCCATAATCATTTTTCCTCCTGCTTGCTGTTAAACCAGTTGTTTCAAAAGCAGGTATCTCTGATTCAAATTGCTCTTGACATTTTTGCCTGGATGCCAACCCTCTGCACCTCATTCAAGAAGCGAAGCTTCTGGATCCTCCTGTTCCAAGGCTCCTATATAACCCCCAATTTTTTAGACCCCTGTACTCTCCTGTCTGTCATATATAACCTGAGGACATTTTATTCATCTTTCCTGTTTTAGAGAGTGGCTCACACAAGTGTTCAGCCAGTGTTTACGTCATGAATGGACCAGGCTGACAAGATATTGTCTGCATTTTACAGATGGAGAAACAGAAGTGAAGCCACTTCTCTGTAGTTATAAAATAAGACTAGAAACTTGAACCTGAGTCTTGGTTCCCAGCACCTGTCCCAAGAACCCTTATGGCCACATCTGACCCTTTTTTTGTGTGATGTGGGTAACAACAAGAGTCACAAAGCTATCTGATTTTTGAATTTTTGTGATGTTGTAACAAATGCCAATCCCAAAGCCTCTGAGTATGATGCCATCTCTTTTGCTTCATGCTTGTGTCTTTCTGTGGGTGAGTTAAGAACAGTTACTTCTAACAGGCAGAGTTGTGGATGTCTTTTCTTTTCATTTATTTGTTTGTCTTCTAGCCTGTCCATGTGAAATACGTATTCGTTTTGTAATTGAACTGGGGAGGAGAGACCTTAAACCTGTATTTGATATAATATAAATTTATTTAGGTTAATGCTTATTCTGTAAGTGATTAGTAAGTTGGTTTACATCATGGAAAGTCTTCTGTACCTTTATATTCCCACACTCTGAAATAATCTAATGGTCTGGGCACCCAAAAGGCCTATATCTGGATCTATTTCTACTTGACTATAGGCAGGTGAACTTCTTTACAGATCAATAAAGTCAGAAATATTGTGTTAATCTTCTGTGTCCTTAAGGAGGAGGTAATAAATTGTAACTCATGTGGAAAGGGAGAATATTCTCTTAGGAACATGGCCATGTCATTATACACTTGCTTTTTACCCAGACTCCTCTTAGCCAGGAGTCCACTGAGGGCCCTTAAACCATCACACAGCTTGATTTTCTTCTCTGTAATGGTGCAGTATCCTTGCTTTGCATTCATTTCACAATCTGGGATCATTATCCTAGCTCAGTAAAGATCAATTTCTCATAGTTGATTGTCTGAATCACTGGCAGCCCAGTCACATATTCTACATCATTTACCAGAAAGTACAGTTTTTTAAAAGTCAGGACAATTACACAGATAACCCATAGTCTTGGTAGACCCCCAAAATGTATGCCCAAGCAGTCACCAACCCCGGGAGCTCAAATTCTTTTTGCAGATCAATGAGCAGTAGATCAAAAGAGTCCTCCTTCCAATTCTCAACTTTCTAAGTGAGTCTTCATTGACAGAAAGGAGTTCATTCTCTTTTGAAAAGAGAACAATTCTTCTTTAGAGAACAGCCTCTATTGTTTTCTCTTACTAGAATAATCACATCTTTAATTTCAGTGGAGATAATGAAGAAAGCAGTCCAGGATATATTTATGTGGTTTCAGAATATACTTGGGGAGAAGTTTCTATGACTTTAATTAGGATCCCTTACCCTAAATATACAAGTTTTGGTAAATTATAATAATCAACCTTTCATTATTGTGATTGTTTGTTCATGGTTAAGCATAAGAAGGCTTGACTTAAAATTCAAATCCTATTGATTGATGTGTTTCTATGCCATCAACATTTTTAAAAATAAATTGAGTAGAAAATTAAGTTCTGTCATATGATGCAAATTCCTCTAATGTATCTGGCCTTGGCTTAATCATTTATGAGTTATCACTGCAAGACATTTATATAGATTAGATACCACAGAGATCTAAGGAGCTATATTTATTTGATCCTAATTAATATCTGGCCTTAAATAGATAATCACACCACTTTCTAATTTCCTAATGTTAAGTAATTAGACAGCAAGCAGTTGTTGGCCAGATAAATATTAAACTTTGCCAAGTAGATGGGTGCAAGTTTTTCACCATATTTGTACTATATTTGAATAGATTTCTAGACATGTGAAATCCATGTACCTTAAGAAGATGGTATATTTTATATTATTGAGAAAATTATTTATTATCTATTTAATGATGTTAAAATTTATACCAAATTATCAGTTATTAAGTATATGTTTGCTCATAGTATATGAACATTCATAAGCTAAAAATAACTTTATGTTTGTAGTTTTTAGTCTAGATCAGTGGCTGCTAAACATTTGTGTACATTAGAAGTCTTAACCTGGAAGGCTTACTGACATAAGATTGCTAGATCTGACTTCCAGAATTTCCAATTCATTAAATCCAAGATGGAGCCTGCAAATTTAATATCTAACAAATGTTTAGATGTCTGGGGAACCTCATTTTGTGATATCCAGAATGTGGACCAATTTCTGCTTACATTGCCAATCTCTGCCTTACATGGTCTTTTCTGTTTGGAGTTAAGTGGCTCATGTAATTGCCTTCATTTGTGGAATGAATGATAAAGACAAAAAGAGAAAACATATCCGTGAATATATTTACACATGTGAATGTGCTTCAGTCCTCTAACTGTAGTATCTTCATGTGAAAGAATATTATTATTTCCATTTAATCGGTGGTAAAAACTCAAATGTTATTTTTAAGACTGCTTTCTGGATTAGTAGAGATATGACATGATATTTTCATTAATTGTTAGCAAAATTTACATTAATTTGCTCACTTAGAAGGGGGTTCCTTGCCTTTATAGGGAAATCCTTGGCCTGGGTGGATTCAGTGAGGATCCCTCGCTAGTTATTTTGGCTGTAAACTGTCTTTACCATGAATTACTCTAGAAAGATTTATTTAGCAATTTCTCAGAAACATTCTTTTTTACTGCCCTTTTCAAGAATTTTTGATTGACCAACTGAGCTCCAGAAATGCCTGCATTCTCATGATATCAAGATTACCAGTTCCTAAATTCTTTATTCTTATTTAAGTTTCCAAATACCAGTGTTCTAGTACTCCCAAACTATATTGGTAATAGTTTCCACCTAAACTTTTGACTGTTAGTAATATAATTTAGTGCTACCTTCAGCATTTTTCAAATAGGTTAGAAATATTTCTGGACTTTTGTTTAGTAAAAGCTGTTATTCATTCTTTTCTATTTGGAGTTAAGAAACTCATGTAATTGTCACTTTTCAAGTCACCAATGTGAACTTCACAGAATAAATTATCTTACTGCTACACATGAAAATTACTTTTTCACTGTACTGCCTTTTTCTTGGAATTTAGTCCCTAACCTTGGAGAATTTATTTGAATGGTTTAATAGCTGTTCATAGAAATGGAAAAAAATCAATCAACTCTCATTATTGTAGCAGAGAACTTGTTTCAAAATCTTACTGTGGATTGGACAGCCTGGACTTGTTGTATAATAACTTCATTCATTTATTCATTCATTCAATGCATTTTAATTGAGCACTTCCTATCTGGCAGCAGAAAACAAAAAAGACTAGTTGACTCTCATGCGAACTAGCATTCTAAAATATTTCAGGTCAAACATCTACAGGTAAAGTAAATGACTCACAGTGATTTGTTAAACTATATGCATAAAGATGCCACCCCATTTTGAATGTTGAGTATAGTTATTTAAGTCTATTGTCCTTTGGTGATATTCCAAAATTATGGCAGTAAAGCCATCATTACTAGTCATTAAACAACTCTAGATTTCTAATGCTAATTTTAAATAAATGTTATTTTTTGATCAATGTTAAAAGTAAAAAATATGTTTAAATATTTTTTTAAAATCTCCTTCAATTCTGTTTTCTCATTTGGCTTGGGAGGATTCACAGTTTACCTCCAAGCTTTATGAAAACTCCCAATTAAGCCACGACTCGTCATAATATGTTCAGTGTTGGGAACTCCTGAAAAACTACTTAACACATCCTTATTCTCATTAATATCTGTAACCAACTGTGTCTACTCCTCTTTTACATCCTGCACCTCTCTTCACCCATACCTTGGAGACAGTGTCCCAAGCATAACACCTCAATCCATGTCCAGTGCAGAGAGAAGTTCTCACTTCCTTGTTATTCAGGGGATATCTTTGTAGATTAATGGGGACCTAGGACCCTAAGAAGAATGTTAGACATAATAACAGGATTATTTTCTTAAGTTTGTAAGAAACCACATGTCCTTTTGGTCAAATCTTACATTAAGTATTGTCAGTATCTTCAGAAGAAAATTTGGTCCCATGGCCTAATTGTGACATCTCCTTTACTCATTAAAAGTTCCATGCCTTCTGCACCCTATCCACCACATGTGCCATATGAAATACAGCCAGGATGCTAGGTCGTTAGTGACAGAAAAAACTGAGGAACACTTGCACTCAACTCTGATTGTGAGTGGGAAATAGTGACTAAAGGTCCTACAATTGAAATAAGAATTTATATTCAAGTCAGAGAAATGGGAAAAAGACCTCGCAATTACTTACAGGTCCCTAAGAAACTGTTCAGCTGTAGGGAACTACTGTTCAATAATATGGAGGATCTTAACTTTCACCAGCTCCCTAAACCCTAAGACTACTGTATATAGTGATGACTCGGACATAGTAGTTCTAATAGGACTCCCTTCTAAATTCGAAGGCCTGTGCCCCCAAAGGACATGATAAGGAAGCATGTAAGTCTGAGCAGGAATTCAAAACTTCCCTCATAAGAGCCTGTGGAATATATGAGCTCTTATTCTCCTATACAGATCCTAAAATCAGTTTCTATGACTTCTAGTAGATTTTTTAAAGAAAAGAGCCTGTACAGAAAAAGGTAGAGGAAAGATTCCACAGTCTCTTTTTAGATCTTGCCGCCAAGATCTAAGGGTATTTCCTTAGTAGAGAGAGATTGGCAAAATGGCTAACTCTGAAAGACCACATGCACTTGCTAGGTCTCAATACTTTAGAATAAAATACAGGGGGGGAAAATGGGGTCTAACTGTGAGTGATGATTCGACAGAACTCAATTTCCTTAAGACAAATGAGTCCCAAAATACTAATAAGAAAACTGTGTTTTCCTTATAAAACTCCTAGGATCTCTGAGAATTAGAAGCACCAGGTCTATCTTTACATCTCAAATCACCTTTGGGAGATAGGAGACCAGATCAGAAACCAAGGAAGCCTCTGAGGGCAGAGTGTTATTCTTGAAAGGTTTAGATCTCTTCAGCCTGCAGTGTGAGCTTTCAATATCCACATAGCCAGGCCCATCCAGTTGTTACTTTTTAGCTCTCAGAATACATCCTGCATTGTCCCTCCTGGGGTGGGACTGAGAGTTTACAAAAGAAATGAAAGAAAGAGTTTACTCCCTGAAGAACCTGTAACCAGCGTGCCAACAACACAGGCTCCCCCTACTAGATTGTGAAGAGTTCAGTCTAATCTACTGAAACTTCATTCAGTTTTTCAGATGTCAGTCTCTGCTAATCCCAGTCTCTGTGTGTCTGCCTCTATAAATATAATTTGACACTTAACTCAGTTTCTTTGTAGCCTCTTACCTGTCTATAACTTTGTTAAGTAACTTTGTCACTTTATTGAGCCCCCCTTTTTATCAGTTGATGGAATTCAAAGTAAAATAATCCTTTTACTTGTGTCCTACAAATAACTGGTCCTTGGTTACCATATTCTTAAAGGGTGCTGGATTTGACAAGATGACGTAATTAATGATTGCTGTTTTTCTGTCCAATTTTCTTTGTAGACATAAAAGATAAAATTTAAGTGAAATTGTTTTTAAGCAGTGGCAATGTCTCTATTTTAAACATATTTAATAAAATTGCCTTGCTGAGGATGTAATTTCACTTAATTAACTATCTTGTATTACCTTCAAACCTCAATGGACTTATATCACAGCACATTAAATATGACAACACAATTTCTTTTGTGTTATATTGACTTTAGCACCACCCTAATATTTCTGAGGCGCACTTATGCCTGCACTAGCAAAACTGGTACTGTGAGGTCTTGGTGTAGGTAACATTGCAGAATAATCTTAAATTATAATTACATTTTATCCATGGTTAATCAGTTTCATTTTTTCATTTCATTTCTTATGTCTATATGATAAAATTGTCAAAATATGAAAAAAATTATCTTAAAAATTCAACTAGTTATGGTTAACCGATGAAAGTAAAATGCAACTTTTGGTGCCACCTCAATTTTCTAACTCAGCATTTTTCTCTGAGTCATGAGGATGATGCAATTTGCTTTAGTGAGTCACTGGAACTCCTCCTTGGGCATCATTCTTCTACAGACACCTCCCCCAACTCCTACTGTCCCCTATACAACTCCAACTCTCACTCAGGAGCAGTCTTTTTATATCAATGAGAACTGCTCCCACGCAGACTCCATCATCATGCTTTTGCTAGAAGCCCTCCCATTTACCAAGCTCTCTTCTAAATTCTAATGGGTACCCACCTCTGTCTTCGGCAACTTCCTCTCATTACTTCACCCTAAATATCATTTTACTGATCTGATGAAGGTCAATGTCTTCTAGTAATAGGACCTGGTAACTCATGGGAGCCCTCTCTAGTGAAATGTTCACACCCCAGCTATGTTTGTAGGTTGAATTCTTAAGAGAAGAATTTAAAGAGAATGCCAGGCACTGCCATTTTATAAGGAAAATCATTTGGACAGTGAGTTTTTTGTGCTTTTTAAATCACACCAGATAAAAGAATTTTTCTTTCTCATTTTCATCAGAAAAGATGGGACATTTTGCTTGTTATTTCATGCTTTAGCAGCTCTCACAAAGTCATAAATTATATTCATTATAGTTTCCTTAAAATTTGTCAGCTATTTAATGTAGGAATTCTGTAGTGAATTTAAAAATATACTGGTAATTTAATGTTAATTGAAGCTTTGTTTGTTAAAAGGAATAGGAACATAGATATAGTGTGTGTGTGTGTGTAAAATAAATTTTAGTGTATTCTTGTGAAATTCCATGCAGGTATTTTTTTAAATGTGGTATAATCACATATTCTGTATCATATGACATAGTCTCCAAGACATGACAAGCAAGTCATATCAGCATATATAACATGATCCCATTTCTGTAGAAAAATAAGAAGAAAAAAGAATATGGGTATATGCACCTATATGCTAATGTAAGTGCATAAAGGAATGAGGAGCTTTCATTTCTCTTCTATTTTACTGTTTCCTGAACATTTCTGCTTTAAAGCTTTTAAAGGGGGGATCACAAAAAAATAAATGTTTCTGCCAGTGGAGTAGACCAACTGTGACCAAGTCAGATGCCAGAATTCAGGCATGATGAAAAGAGCTCCCTGCAAAAGAGAACCAACCAGGGCAGAGTATCAGCTGTCAGGTGAGACCAAGCTGGCATTCCTTGGGGTGATGTCCTGGTTCAGGTGTCCAGAGCCCTAATGTACAGGAGAACATTCATATAGGAGGGTTAACTAGTGTAAGCTGTGGAACCTGCCAGAACATAAAGGGGAATTATCTGGAGTGACTGGCTATGCATACGGGGTATTTGTCCACATTACAGTGAAGTGGATGTTCACATTGAGAGCACCTAGGAGTGGAATGTCAGAACAAGGTGTTGGTGAGAAAAGCATTGGGTAGGAGTGGTGTCCTTCATGGGTGTCTCAGCCAAAGAGGGAACTGAGGCTCCAACTCAGAGGTACCATCTTTGCAAACAATTCAAGAAAGAATGGTCATTGTTCGATATTTAAACATTTTTAGTAAGTTTAAAATTGTTTGTTGCCGTAAGTTGTGCAATGACCAGTTCACAGGTCTTCCCCTTACAAGGAGTAAAGGTGGTGAAGGTTAAAATGGAGTCTTTTACTATTTTAGTGTGCAGCTAGGTATGTTGCTCTTTTACTTTAAGAACACATGCAAATTGGCATTGCTTAATAGAAAACAAAAAGATAATATAGATCCCACAAATATGTGCCTACCAAAACAGAAATTTGATTACACTACTTTTTACTCTTGAATGACCCTCTAATTTTAATTGGAAAAAAAGGTAAAATTAAATTGGGAATTCTACATTGAGTGTGATGAGTTTTCTATGGAAATCATTTGCATTAGGAAACAATACAAGGGCCTCAGAAATATATACCTAATGTGAGTGTCCCTTTCTTTAATTGTGTCAGGGATTCTAGCTAAAACAAAGGAAAACAGGATGTTGCAGTGAGAATCAATGTTTTGTAACATTGAAGATTCTGTTATTTAGCCTTAGCCTCTATTGGAAAAGTTGTTGCTCTCTCTCTCTCTCTCTGTGTGTGTGTGTGAAAACAAATATAGGCTAAATTAAATATATTTTTTGTGGTAACATTATCTTTCTGGGCTTTAGATAAGTGTTTCCTTTAGAACACGTACAGAAATTTCCTAATATGACAATCTGAGGTACATGGAATATTCAGCTTTGAACTGAATTCTCTTTAGGTGCTTAGAAATATTTCAAGGTTTTAATGGGATTAATTAATTTCATAACTATATTTCCTCTTATGTATGTGAAGTGGGTTTTTCTATGCAAGTGAGTATTTTGAAATGTGAATTTATTTATCTGCCTGCTTCAGAAAGCACTCATAAGAACTATGAAAAATCATTAATGTTAATAACTAACAATAATTATGATATAATCATGATTATATCATCAACTTTGTTTCTAATTATATCATCAATTTATTCATTCAATCCTACTCTCTGTAGATAGAACAGTTAACAGAATAGATGTTATCTGCTCTGATTGTTTACATCCTCTGATGGGGAGAAGCAAAATAAGGAAGCATCATAATTGCAAAGTGTGAGAAGTATAAAAAAGATAAACACAATGATTTGATAGATAATATCTTAGTAGTATGGAATGGAAATTTTTTTTTAAGATTTATTTATTTATGCATACAAGAGCTGGGGTATAGACCAGCGGTGTTAGGGGTGAGAGGATCCACCAGAGACAGAGTGGGGAGCAGAACAGGCAGATTGACTGAAACACACTGCTGAGGGGAACAGCGGGCAAGGCAGGAGAAGTCTGCCATGCCATATGGGTCACCTCCCCGGCCAGCAGCAGGGCTCAACTCATGCTACAGTGGCTGCAGTCTGCTTGATAGTGTGTTGCTTAACCCATTGTGCCACCAGGGAGGCCCCCTGGGATGGAACTTTGAAAGAGATTTTTCAACTGAGATACAAGGAAGAAGAAACTAGTCAGTGAAGAGTGGGGTGATGTGTTTCAGGTAGGGGCATGGTGCATGCAAAGGCACAAAGACAAAGTATGGTGTGTTTGAGGATAAGAAAGGGGAGGTGTAGTGAAATGGAGAAAGTACAATGCCCTTATTTTGTGACAAACACTGAGCTAATGATTTTCCTAGTATTAGCTCATTTAAATCTCGTAGTTATCCCCTGTGGTTCACGGTGCTATGATCCTTGTGTATAGGTTATAATACTCTGGAACAGAGAGGTAAGGAAACTTAACCATGATTGGTCAGCTGATAAGTAGTGGGGATGGGATTTTCACCCAGGAAATCATCTGACTTCAGAATCCATGCTTTCAATATTACATCATGCTATTTCCCAAAGAAATCATCATGCAAATATAGATTGCTTCTGTGGTTATTATAATAATAAAGTCTCAGTTAGCTTTTATACCTTAGAACCTCATCTAGATTCCTGTTTTGTTCTTTAATGAATCCTGTGCCCTGCCCTAATGCCAAACTTTCAGACTATACACAAGTTGGAGAGTATTTGGAATAAGAGTAGTTGGTAAAGACTCTTGGCATAAGTGCTACAATTGTGACTCCATCATGAAAAAGATAAGGTCAGGAGATTGTGGTGTTCACATGTTTCGGGACCATCAAAAATAACTAAACATTTTGTATGACCCTCAAGTAGTTACAATTTAGAGAGAAGGTGCTTTTGGAGAGCAACTTCTGTTCATACAAGAAATGACTTTCTAGCATTGAAACTGCAATAAGCTGTGCTGGGGGAAATAGAGACCCCCATCTGAGATACTTAATCTTAGGCAGAACAGCCTGTTGTTAAGAGTGTTTTACGGAAGATTCTAGCAGGAGGTCTACACCACCTACAACTTAAGTTCTTTCAACAACCTGCCAAAAGAAGTTCAAACTCCTTGTCCTAGCATTCAAAAATCTGCTCCCTTCTCCCTACATCCTTTTTCACCTCTCCCTTGGGTCTTACATTGTCAGCAAATGGAGCATTCAGCTGTTCTTCCCATATTGCTTTTCTTTCTCTTTCTATGTTCATATCAATATTATTGATATTTTCTCTTGCTGAATACCTTCAGTCCTGCTTCCTTTCCACCTGTAACTTGCTAATATTTGCCAATTGTGTAAGATATATTTCAGGTGTCGTGACACTAAGGAAGCCTTCTTTGTCTCTCATCCCATCTGGGTTAAAATACAACTCTCTTGAGTCCCTGTAACATTCCATACATATCGCTGCTTTTATACTTGACAGATTGTACTGTAATTGACGGTTGGTATGTACTGGGTTCTCAGCAGAACATGAATCCTTTGATCATGGATGCTGTTTTATTCATCTTTGAATCTTTTGTTTCAGACTTACATTCTATCTCACATGAGACCCCTCCATAAATATTTGATGAATGAGTGAACATGTGAACAAATGAACAAATAAAAGCTGTATTCAGTGGGATTAAGTTTTAATGGGATCTGGAGATAATTCAAAATATAAAATTTCTAGCTAGAGCAGTGGGCTTTAGTATTTGTTCCTTTCTTGCATTGGACATGTAGTACCTAGAGAGCTGGTTTAAGGGAGTATTTTGTGATGTGTCTACAGGAGGAGGAACTGATGGCTCTACCTAGTAACTAAGTCACACACTGCTCTTAAAGGCACATTTTTTAATCACAGTGATGAAACATCACTGTGGAAATGTTATCAGAAGTTCCATCACGAATAGTAAGACATCAGATTATAGCTGATATAGTCAGACTTCAGTGTGAATCCCAGGACCTCCTAACTTGCCACAGGCTTGCCTCTTCTCAACAATAAGTATGTGGGCAATACACACTGGACACAAATGATGGTGGTGTTAATGCTAGAACACTGCATTGTTACTGTTGTGTTCCTACTTCCTTGCATCAGGAGCCTCACTCCAAAGTTATTGGAGAAGAAATTTGATGACTACAGGGGGTGTTCACAGCAAAGTTCAGAGCTATTCTACAAGAGTTCTTTATTATTCAAACCAAGGAGTAATTTCCTGTTTGGGGATTCTGTGGTTGCTATCTCTTTAGTAATAGCCAGAATGCAGCAACAAAGGCGAGAAAACTTGCTCTTTCTTTCTCATCATTCCACAGATAGTTTGGCTGTCTTTGACTGCAGGCAGTTAGTTAACAGCAAGTGCTACAGAAAAGTGTTGCAATTAATCAGCCTGCATTGCCTTCAACATGAATACTGAATATTAAAACACAGTGTACTGTTTGGAGAGAAGCAAGTAAACATAAAGTTCATACCATTAGTCCTAGAGTACCCTGAACATTTTCTTCTTTTTGGAAGTGGTGACTTGTGGGATTAAGGATAGACCACTTGGAACTTTCCATGGTGTCTGGGGCTTGTCAAATGTCAACTGTGATTTTTTCTGATTTTGATTAATCAAATATTTGATACCAGGGTATAGTCATAGAAGCTCTTAAGTATTTGATTTCTTCACACTTTATCATTTTATAACCTAAAATGAAAAAAAATGACAAAATGTTGTCTGGTGACTTTTTAAAAAATTACCTTTCTGGTCAGAAAAAAAAACTTTCAAGTTGACTATAGAGTTGAGACATGTGGGGGGAGGGATACAATTAAGGAGGGGGGTCAAAACACAGGAGGAAAGAGCACAAGTGACTGTGATGATGAATCATGGGTGCTGTGATGTTGGGAGAACTACGGGGACTACACCTGAGGGGAGAAAGCAAATATTGTACATAAATGAACAGTAATGTAATAAATAAATAAATTTAATTATTAAAAAATAAATATGAAATAAAAATTTCCTTTCTCTCTTCATACCAGATTTGAGGTGGGGGGAGGGGACAAACTTCAAGTACTCTAACCAGAAGCTCCATATCCTTAATCTTTTATACTTTGTCCACGCCCATCCTCCTGACGTCTGTTGGAGACTGCAGCTCCCTACCCTCTCCTCCTGTTCACCTGGATGTTGACCTCACAGAAGCCAAACAAACAAGCAAATACATGCACATACACACATGTTCATGGTCTTCCTTGTCAGCAGAGCACTCAACGATTTACATTACTCTTAAATCTTCACTGTTTTGTTCTTGGCTGTTATCCTCAAGTCCACAATCTGTCTCATGCCCACACCTAGTGGTCTTGCTTCCAGTCTTTCTGAGAAAATAAATCAAAAGAGCCAAAAAAAGTTATATTATCTGCTAACCCAATTACACATATTATCTCATAATTTGCACAGTCTAAGAAATAGAGATTGGTATTACTGTGGCAGATAAGGTAACTGTGAGGTTTGATAACTGTGAAGCTCCACAGTATGACCTATCACATTTCTCCTTTCCCATGACATAATCTGTAGACACCATCCACATTTCTTTGATTTTCTTTTTTTTTTCCTTTTTTTTTTTAAGATTTATTTATTTATGCACACAAGAGCTGGGGTACAGGCCGGAGTCGCAGGAGGTGAGAGGATTCACCAGACAGAGTGGGGAGCAGAACAGGAAGACTGACGGAAACACACTGCTGAGGGCAGCAGCGGGCAAGGCAGGAGAGGTCTGCTGCGCCATGTGGGTCCCCTCCCTGGCCGGCAGCAGGGATCGAACTCGTGCTGCAGTGGCTGCTGTTTGCTTCACAGTGTGTTGCTTAACCCACTGTGCCACCAGGGAGCCCCCTCTTTGATTTTCTTAGGCTTCTTTTCCACTCATAGGTTATTAGTCCTCCATCCATGATCTGTATCTTCTTCCTTGGGACTTTGATGGTGGACCACCATAACTTCAGACTCCATCATGTAATAACTCTCTCCTTTAAATGTAAATGCTTAAGCCTCTATCTTAACAAAAAATCCATTCTTCTCACTTGCATTTGGCTCTGGATATTACCCTATCACTCTTCTTTCCTTCACAGCAAGCTTTTGACCAGTACCTTCTTAACATTAGTTTGCCACCTCCAATTCACTCTTCCACCAACAATAGTTTTGTCATTTTATAGTGTTTTATTCTAGGAATGTGAGGTTTGGAGCTAAGAAATAATCAAATCCATAATTGCTTTCCTGTAGTGAACCTGTAGTTCCTTGCTATGTTGGATACCCTTCAATGTTGACATCATCCTTCTAGGAATTCCATGACACCATTTTCTCCTAAATTTGCAATTCTTTTTCAGTTTACTCATTCCTAAGTTTTTCAGGTATCATCTCCTCCCCTCATGTTCCCTAATTGTCAGTGTTCTCCAGTGTTTTATGCTCTTTAGTTAAAATATTTCATCTGTTTCCATGGTTTTAAATGAATGCCTTTATGCTGATGTTACATCTAATCCAGATCTCTCAATGACTGAAAACCCAATGTTTTGATTGTTTAGTGAATTTGGGATGATAGTCACAATGTGTGAAAATCATTATTCTAGTTGGAATGGGAATTTTAATGGACATCTCAAAGTCTTCAGACCCAAAACCAGATTCAAAGTCTCCCTGTTCATTTTCCCTACCAACGTGGCTGGTAGCAAAATGCATCCAGATATGCTCTGGTCAGGAGCGTCAAGGTCATCCTTTGATCTTCTCCTATTATCACTTCCAAATGAGAATTCTATATAATATTCTTTTTTTTTATTGTTATTCCTCGTTTTATTTTTTTTTTCATTTTTTATTAAAATATTTTAAAATTTACATATACTTGCCATTAATTGTAATCCCCATGTATTCCCCATCACCATCTCACCAGTGCACCATCACCTCAGTCCCTCGTGCTCCCATCTTCCCTCAACCCTCCCCCTCCCCTCCCCACCAGGTGTCCCCAGTCTGTCCTTGACTCCTCATATTCTTAAATCCTACTTTTAGTTCTTAATTTGATGGTGTTAGCATGTACTTCCAAAATTTCTTGCCTTTACAAAAGCTTTCTTTACTTCCCCGTAGGATTCATGTGCTTTTCTGTTACAGCAATGTTAATTGTCCATTAAGACTATCATCTTATTTTTCTGCTTATTGGTTTCACTTATACTCACCACAGGTTATGAGGTTTTGATTACTTACCCTCAGAGCAACAGCTTTTAATGTGCCAGTGTCCTTAGACATTTTTCATCTTGTTTTTGTTTTCCCTTGGGTCTGCAAAAACCAACTTTATTGCATTATAGAACATTAGTTTTTATTGTTATTATTTTTTAAGCTTTTTTTGTTTACTTTAGACTTTTCCAACTTGAAAAAGTCCTGAAATTCTGAAAGGTTTACTGGTTTCTCTCCCTATTTTATAATGAACTTCAGTTAATAATTTTCTTAAGAATCATACTGCCAAAGGAACATTTGTGCTAGCAATTTTCTAAATAAATTAATAGTTGCCTTCCCTGACATATGTATCCCTTGAAAATTGGATGTGTTAGCCATGTTTTCAAGGATTTTTTTTTACAAACCAATGTGAGTGTCCCATCAGGATAGATAACATGGGAAAATGCTGTCTTCCTGAACAGCTTCTTCTAAAATTGTTTGCATTTGATCTGCTTTTAGCACAACTTTAATAGTAGCCATTACCTGCATTCACTAACTGCTTTGCTCTTTTAAGCTCCAAAACCACTGTCTGGTCAAAAACAGAAACAGACATGCTGATTTGTGCCTGTAAATACATCCTCAGTTTTGGTTTTAGCATGTTTCTCAGACATCTTGTTCCTTTGTTTTTCAGTCATTTTATATGGTGACATTTACTCATATGAAATAAAATCACTTAATGATTGTTACCCTGTAATTTGAGGTTTTACTTTCCTATCTTTGAGGAAACTCCCATTCTCAAGGAGCAAACTGCTGCATCTGGAAAATGTCTATAAATATATCATCGCTCCATTTTACTGGAGTTCTCAATTCTGTGCTACATTTTTATTGATAATAACACTGATTTCATTTTTATATTTGAACACATTCAAATTTGATTCCAAGTCATTCACAACTGATAGCTTTATATTTAATTTTTAAATTTTTGGATTTTGGTATATATATTAGCATATATAAGGCAAACTCACAGTAATTTATAAAGCTGTGATTTAGAGTGTATGAAACCTTGAAGGTTATTCAAGGTAATTTATAAGACTACAGTCTTCACTTCAAAATTAATAGATACTGTTTAACTCAGTTTTCACAAAAATGTAAATATGAAGAGATGCAAACATTTTCTTTTATAAAAAATTGAACTAGAAAAGGAATTCCTTAAGATTTAAAAAGTATATGGTTTTCTTCACACCTTGGTTTAAAGAATCAGTTCTAAGTCTATTATTCAAATTTTGTTAACCTTGAAGAAAATTCAGTGTTGGCATTTTTCATATTCCTATGAATTTTCAATGAATCGCCACTGAATACCTTATACAATGTAATTATTTCATCCATTTTTCTGATTTTTTTCTATAAGAATAATGCAAAAAAGATACAGGAAGAATAATATTTTTCCATTTTACTTTCATTTTCATCATTTTCTGACTTTCTTCCATGGATATCAAAAACCTGCATTAGTACTTTTTTATGCATTCCCTCTTTATTTTAAACTTTAGTTTTCCTCAGATGATGTTCTTATATTATAGATAGGTCAATTCATGCTTCCCTATGCAGAATGTTTTGTTCTGTGTTTCTGATTAGAACACTAATTGACCGAGATGTGTATTACATGGACACTGAAGGGCAAATAATCAAAGCTATCTTATTAAAGCATTTATTCTAAAAACATTTATTTCATCCAGGTTCTTAAAAACACACTGAAATTGCATTATGAATAAGCAACGATATTGTAGCTCAAATAAATGCAAGTTGTTTAGTTTGTTTGAACTTCTATAGTAACAAAATACCATTTACGGTTGGTTTGTAAACAATAGAAATTCTTGTCTCACACTTGTGGGGGCTGAGAAATTCAAGATCAAGTCACCAGCTGATTCAGGATCCAGGAGGGTTATGTTTTAGACAGCTGTCTTCACCATAATCTCATGTGGTGGAAGGAGTGAGGGATCTCTCTGGGATCTTTTTCTGAAGGATATTAATTCAACCCATGAAGCTCTGTCCTCATGATATAATCACCTCCACCCCCAGATACAGAACACTGGGGATTAGGTTTCAGCATGTGAATGTTGAAAAGACATAAATTTCCAGTCTCTCAAAATCACTGAAGGCAAATATAAGATGCCTCTGAAACTAGTTATGCAGGGTCCCCATTTCTACCTATCATCCACTCCTGCCAGCTTAATCTCTCTAATAAGGCAGCAGTAAGATCCTACTCTTCCAAAGACTCCATGCTCCCACTGGCCCACCAGGCATTTTGACCATGGTCTGTCTTTCCATCTCCTTCTGCAGAATTCCTCTGCATCCACTCTATGTGCAATGGAACAGCTCAAACTCATCATTCAACCAGACACACTCTCAGTCCTCTCTCTCTGCCTAGCAAGATTCTATCCCTCCCTCAAGGCCTGCATTGTGTACTTTTGATATCTGCTTTTACTTTCTTCATCCCATTTACTCCTTATGCATTTGTTTACTTTTTATTTAACAAGTCTCCGACCTTCTAAAATGCAAGAATAAGCAAGTAAGCAAACAAACTTGAACTCGTGCATATCTCTCGTAGAGCCTGGAATTGCTTTCCATTCTGCTTGGACTAGAGAGTGCACAGTAAGTAAATATTGAATGCATTCAATGACTGAACAAAGACTATTTCACAAGCATTTAATTTGTTTCTACTGTGAGCTAGTTCAGAGTTTGGCAATAAGATATAGCTTAAATAGATAAGCCTGTGGACAAAATTCAGTCTGTTAAGTGCTCCAACAGAAGTAAGCATTTTTGGGAGTGGCACTAGTTCAGGTGAGTCAATAACCATATGAAAAAAAATGGATGAAAATGTGAATGAATAATTTATTTTAATTCCTTGGAGCTGACATTTACAGGGAGTGTCCTCATTTCTTCCTTCACAACATTTGCTAAAGAACTCAATACTATATATCTGATTCTCTACACCTGCTATCTTAGCTGCCTTAGTTTTTTTAGCAACTGCATGACTGAGGACTCCAATTTTTACTTTTAAAATATTAATTAAGGAATTTACACATAATTCTTAAGGATAAGACTCGTGTTTCATTGTTCAAAGTAAGATAAAATATTTAATGTTTCTCTGGCCTGCTTATCACAGTGCATGATTTTAACTCTGTTCAGTTTCTTCCATTGGTCTTCTCCTTATGACATGAAATTTATTTTCTATAGTTCTTTGCAAAAAGAATCTCAGGTTATTATTTTTATAGACTTTATCTACTTTACAGCCTTTCATTAAATTTTTTCTTTTTCCTAATTGGGCTTTGCTATTTCATCTTTTAGTCATGAAAAATAAGGTGGCCTTTTGAACCTGTATAGTACTTGGCATGATGCTATATCATGGGTCCACTCTGGTGTGATCATTTCATGCACTTAAGGCATCATCCAGTTCCTTGGTCTCATTGTGCTGTGAAATATCAGACAACAAAGTTTGGCAATCTAAGCATTCTTGATGTCCTTTTGCAAAAGTTTAGTAGGTATTACTCAACTGAATTGTCATAGAGCAAACAGTCAAATCTGACCTGCAGTTGAGGTTAGGAATGTTTCTTTCTTATTCTTTTCCTCTTGCTATGTTATATTAGACCACTGTGAACTTAAAGTCATAAAACTAGACATCATTTTTTATTTCTATGTTTCAATTCTTCAGCTAGTATTTATTGAAGACCTACTATGTACCAGATATTTTTCTACATGTGGAAGTATGGAAACAATAAGTAAATAACATAGTTGACACCTTAGGAGCAGACACAGGAGAGGGGACTGAAAATGACTGAGGGAGAGAAGTGTGTTTTATACCTGGTGCTCAGAAAAGTCTTCTCCAATAAGATGCATTTGAGCAGAGACCAGGTAGAGTGAAAAGTGAGATTACAGACACATGGGGAGGAGCATTCCAGAAAGAGGTGGCAGCAAGTACCAAGCCCTAAGGCTTCACATACTCAGAGAACAAAAAAGGAAGCCAGTGAAGCCAGAGTAGAGAGATCAAGGCAGATTGGTAGGAAGTAAGATTTGAGAGGATGTGTCAGTGACATCATATGGGATGTGGTAGCCGTAGTTTACATTTTATTCTGAGGAAGATGAAAAGATGTTGGAGGGACCTAAGCCAAGGGATGACACACAGTCTGTATATATTTTAAAGGATTACTGTAGCTATTGGGTTGTTTTACTTTTCTCATGCTACATAGCAAATTACTACACATTTACTGCCTTAAAACAACATGCATTTATTACCTCACAGGTTCCATGGGTCAGAGCCAGAGAGGCTGGGCTGCTTAGCTGGGTCTCATAACATAAACTCGAGGTGCTGGCTGGGCTGTGTTCTCCATGAAGCCTGGGTCCTGTTGCAAGCTTGTGCAAGCTGTTGGCAGAATCACTTCCTGTGACTGCAGGATCGAACTCCAGGTCCTCAGGGTTTTTTGTTTGTTTGTTTTTACCATCTTAACCATCTTTTGTTTGGTGTTAAAAAACAAAACTCATTAAGGAACTGTTGTGGAATATGCTTAGCAAAATAAGTCAGAAGGAGAAAGACAAATACCAGATGATTTTATTCACATGTGGTTTCTAAAAAAACAAAGCAAAGGAACAGACAAAACAAAATCAATGCAGAACCCTGAAATCTGACTACAGAACTGAGGCTACCCAAGGGAGAGGGTGGGGAAATGGGAGCAAAGTGGGGAGAGACCCAATGGACCATGATGGAGGGATATTGGGACTTTGGTGGTGGATGTGGTGGGGAAACAGTTTTGTAGGTGTGAACATGTAATCCTAAAACATTTATAGTATTGTATACCAATATTACTTCCATAAATACAATTTTTTAAAAATCTCATAATACATACTTATATTGTTGTGAAACAGTCTCCAGAACTTTCTTATTCATCTTACACATCTGAAACTTTGTACCCATTAAGCAACAACTCTTCTCTCCAGTCTTCCTCCTGATAAGTATCATTCTACTTTCTTTCTCTATGAATTTGACTACTTTAGATGACCCACTTAAGTGAAATCATACAGTATTTGTCTTTTTTGTGACTGGTTGTTGTTTCTTCATTTTTCTGGCTGACAGCCTTGGGGGCACCATCAGTCCCTACCCATATACCCCTTTCAACATGAAAGCTAACTTCTTCAAAGATGGCAGGAGAATCTCTGTGAATCACCCTCTCACCAACTTGCCAGCATCACCTGATAGCAACAGAGATTTCCCCATCATCTTTGTCATGTGATGTAACCTAATAAAGAAGTGACAATGCCATCATAGTCACAGGTCATGCCCACCCTCAAGTGGAAGGGGTTATGCGGAGTGTATCCACCAGAGTTCATCTCAGAATTCTGCCTCTCATGCAAATAGAGAACAGAATCGTGGAAAGGCAAGAGAGAAACCTGGAGACCAGTTAGACAGCACTGGGAGTGTGTAAGTCAGTGCTTTTCAAAATGTGATGTGTATATGAATCTCCTGGGGATTGTGTGAAGTAGATTCTGCTTAACTGAGTTACAGTGGAGTTATGCTAGTTGATGGTATACTATTTTTGGAATAATAACAAATCATGGGCTAGCAATGACTTTGACTTGGGATAGGGTGGTAATGTTGGAGATGAGAAATGGACTGATTAAGGGTATTATTTAAAGGTAGAGCCAAAAGGCTTGCTGAGCAGTAAACAGGCATCAGAATGACTTCTAACTTCCAGGAATGGCAAAGATTGTAGAAAGAGCTTAGCCAGGGCAACAATCAAGTCTTTAGTTGTGGCTATGCCAAGTTAGAATCCAAATAGAAATGATCACTAAGTGCTATGGAAATACCAGGTTTGTAAATTGTATGCAGTGTGACTAGCGATTCAAAATTTTATGTTACGATGTACCACAACTGTGAGACTCTTCTTACGTACGCTTGGGATTTATTTTACTGTATTTTTAAAAATGTAAGCAATAAAATGGTCCTTACTGATTTGTGCTGCAGTTTCTTTCTCTATTTCTCTTGCTTTGACATTCATAAAATAAGCAGTATTTTCTTGTCCCCATGCCAGTGTTCTTTGCAGTGAAATTAACATGTTACTACTAAAATCATTAAAGCAGTTCCTAGAAGCCAAATGTGTATCACTGCATATTTAAGGCATATAGTACTCAAGCACTCTCTAAGACTAGAACTAGATTTTTTTAAAAAATAAGTTTTCAGCACCTATTGATTCCTCACTAGAAGATGAATCACCTAATTTTCCCTAGCGATGTAGGCAGTTTCATGGTGTGATTAATTATTATTTCTTTCTTGGGCTAAATTATGGATTTAGCTTTGTCCTCTATAAGATCTTACAGAGAAGTCAGTCCTTGTTGCTTCAAGAAGATGGCACATGTTAGGCTGTACAAAGGGCATGCTTACTTATAGTCCCCAAAACATAAAATTGTGTAAAATCTCTGATTTATCCATATTCATTTTCTGAAAGAAATACAAGAGATATAAACTGAAAACTGTGTCCCACCCTGCTCTTCCATAGGATGGCTACAGAAATGCTAGTTTAGCCGCAGAAAAGTTTAAGAGTTGGACGTGCAATATTTCATATATGTTAATATACCTTTAAATAAAACATCTATTGTTAGCACTGACTATCAAGTGAAGTAAAGTTTGAGAAATGATTCAAGATTTCAGTTTGGGATGAAATGATGGTAACATAGCTGAGTTGATTTAGGGGACTGTTCATTCTGTGGAACTGATGAAATCACTTCACTATAAACAAAAGTCTTTGTAGAAACCCCTGTTTTATTTTTCTTATTGATAAACAGCAAAACGTTAAGTTTATGACCAGATAAAAAGGAGGGTAAGGGAGGAGGTAAGGATGACCTGATGATTATGCTTTTATAAATAAGACCCTGAGCAGATGGAAATTAAGTTATTCGACCACAGGAGTGATAGCAGGTCAACCCCCATAGAGCATTCTAAGCAAGTCAGGATTTATACTCACCGTCAGGATACCTTTCGATCTGGAACGCTGGACTGACTACCTGATGTGATAATTGGTTTTCCTGTTCATTTGGAAGAGTGTGATAGCTAAACAATGCCACTGTTGGACACTGTACTTGCCCTGGTTGACCTGTGGGTCTCTATCTTGTATTAAAACTCAGAATCTAAATCTAGGTGTAACTTTTCATGAATGTGTTCAGAGGTACCCCAATTTTCCCTACTATTGTATCTACTTTCATGTAATATGTTAACTTCATCAGAATATGAAACTTAGCTTTTGCATGATAATTTGAGAAATTAAGTTCTTACCTTTTCTTTTCCCTAGGAGCACTGAATCAAAAAAACTGGGGAAAGAAATATCCGACATGTACTAGTCCCAAACAATCTCCCATCAATATTGATGAAGACCTTACGCAAGTAAATGTAAATCTTAAGAAACTTAAATTTCAGGGTTGGGATAAGTCATCTTCGGAAAACACATTCATTCATAACACTGGGAAAACAGGTAAGATGTTTGCATTCTGCTTGTAACTTCAGTTTGTTTATGTTATTTTAGATTAGGTTTAGATTAGTTTCATTTCATTTTCCTTTGATAATGGACCAGAAATTCATAGAAACTATACAAACCTAATGGACTAGAGAAAATTGTAAGTTTAGAGAACATTTTGTATTGTGTACAAAAATTAAAGGGCTAAATTAATTAAATTAAATGACTAAAATTTATCATGCTATGTTCTCCAGTAATATAACAATAATGATGCTTCAACTGGAAGATGTGATAAAGATAATGTAGTATTTATATAATATTAATTAATAATTAATTATTCTGTTCACCTTCTTGCTATATTCAATGTTTGGAGCTGAAAAAAGCAATCAACTATAATTGAATTTTAAGAAAATTAATTATTAGCCCTTCTATAAAAAGGCTAAACAGATACTATCTTTAGAAAATAGCCTCTCTATGTACCTTTTATGATTTTTAAAATTTTTGAGACATTTTTTAAAACATGCAAAATGTAATACCATGAAAAAAATTTTTTAATCTAGTAAATGATAGACAGACAAAATACTTTTTAAAAACTGGACAACTTTCTTTTTCTGATAACTATATTTTAAATGAAATTAAACATACATTAGGAAGTATGGAAAAACATACACATAAAGAAAAGATTAGACAAAATTTCAAAGTTTTAATAGCTACATTGGTGTGGTTTTACTGTGTGTGATTTTTTTCCTCTGTTTTCTATATTCTGGTGATATAACTATTTAATGTAGTTAACTTAAAAGTCACAAGAGGGTAGGAATTTTTCTATTTCAGCACCTAATGCAGAATAAGCTGTTAATAAGTATTTCTTAAATAAGTCACTAAGAATATTATTACTTGTTATATTATTCATTAAATGCATAAAACTATATTGTACCTTATCTTGACACTTTTATTACCAATTTGGGAGGGCAATAAAAAGCAGGAAGATGTGTAATCTGCTTTATTTTTCTTAGTGGAGTATGGTCAGTCACTGGTCTTTAGAACCAAGAGTTTTGTGCTTGCTTGTGTTTCTTCAAAATACAGTGTAGGATCTTGAGCAAATTAACCTCTATGACTCAATTTCTTTATCTGGAAAACTGGGATTCTAATGGTATCTCCTTCCTAGGGTTGTGTGAGGCTCAAATGGTCAATCCATGTAAAGTATTTAGTGTGATGATGATGATGAAGAAGAAGAATGATGATTAATGGAAGCTGACATCTCTAGCTAACTGACTTATATGTTGGATTCAGTCCCTAATACCAACAGTGATTTCTACCCAGTGGAACTAAACTGTGTAACTCTGATGAGAGACATTAGAGTCTTGTATATGGCTCTCAGCAGAGTCATTCATCTTTAGATGAATCATAGAATACACACAGTTAATATCTATTGTGCAATTCAAATAGGGGGGTTTTAAGAGAATGACGGTTACCACTGCAGAGCAAATAGGAGGTGGCTAAAAACCCTTCAGTAGGAATGGACTTCCTGCCTTCCTTGCCACAACCAAGGACAGAGCTTGTTATAGAGCTTGATGGAGCCTGGGATGGTGCTTGCAGGGATAAAGAGAGGAGATAAGTACAAATAGCTGAAAAATTAGAGGGGGGCCTTCCAAGGAGAAGACTCTTCTGTCTCTTTTCCCTTTACTCTGTCTCGTCTCTGCCATCAAATTCCTTAAGGAAGCAATTTGGAGGGAATATTTTCTCAAGACACCAAACAATGCTGGTGGACTTGTCATCTTCTGCTGTGATGGTCAGGCAACTGTTAAGGTCTGTTGTTTAGTTTCCATGTGTGGCAATAAGATATATCAATATATTGTGCAGAGTTGCAAAGATCATTTTCCAAATTAGTGTTTTTTTATTTTACCAAAGAAATTATTTTCTTAATACACCTTTAATAGGAGAAAAGTTAGTTGAAATTTGCAATTTTGATGTTCAGAAACATAGATGCAACTTTATTGTTATTTGTTTGTTTGGTTTTATTTTTTAGTGGAAATTAATCTCACTAATGACTACCGTCTCAGTGGAGGAGTTTCTGACATGGTATTCAAAGCAAGCAAGATAACTTTTCACTGGGGAAAATGCAATATGTCATCTGATGGATCAGAACATAGTCTAGAAGGACAAAAATTTCCACTTGAGGCAAGTCAATAGTTCCATTGGTTACTATTTCATTTTCCAAGTCATTGGGATTTCATTTGACATATAATTTGATTTATTTGTAATTCAGATCTCATAATGTATACAGTTACATTTTGTTTGCTTGGTTAATATCTGCCTTCCTCACAAGACTAAACTCAATAAGACTCATATTTGATTTGCTGCTTAATGATAAGTCAGAGCCACATTCTATGGAGATCATCAATAAGTGCTGATGAGTCAAGGCAATATTTTCCATAACCCACTCCAGGTGAGGGTGGAGGGCAGGATTTCATCAACATACTAGAGTCGAAGAAATGCAAATTTAAATTAAAAAATTGTTTAGTTTTAAAGTTGACAAAATAGATATAATAAATAATGAGTGTGTGGTGAAATAAACATTATCACACATGTTTGAAGAGAATATAAATTGGTAGACTTTCTAAATAGCAGTTTGCTTGTTTTTATAAAGAAATTTTAGTATTTTATTCTCAATATCCACAAAATCAATTCATAGAAAGTTAATCGAAAAAGAAAGAGTTGTGCAAAAATTTATGCATGTAGATATATCCAAAAGAAAATAATTTGTATATTAGGGTGAATAGTGTACAACTTATAAAAAGTATATTTTAAATAAAAAAGACAACATCGTAACGCCTTTAAAAACAGTCTACAAAATAGATTACATCATAGTATTATTTAAATTTTGTAAAATACAAAAATTAGTGACTAATAGTACAGTCTGAGTCAAATGAGGTTTAATTATGTTTGAATCCTGGCTTCACCATTCAGTTATTAGTTGTATGACATGACATTGTACAAATCATTTAATATACCTAACTCTCTGTTTCTTCTATGGAATTGATGTCATAGTATCATCTGCCTATAAAGTTATTATGAAGAGTAAATGAGAAAAAAGGATTATTACAATAGTAAAAATAATTGAGGGAAGCCAAGGAATAACCCAAGTGATTTTTCTGTGGTGATTCTTTATAGGTGCCTTTTCTTTGCTTCTTAAAAATTCCCATATTTTTGATGATTCTTTTTGGTAGAAATTAATCTCATGGCTACCTTCACAGTGAAGGAGTTTCAAAAATGGTGTCCAGAGCAATCAAAGTAGTTTTGTGTTGCTTTTATAATCCAAAATATTTATTGATTATAAAAACAAGAGTAGAATCAATTATCTCTTAATGAACTAAAAAAAGTTTCAGTGCGTATCAAACACTCTGTGTGTGGGGGTAGGTGTGTACCTAAAGTAAAGCACATATAGCAAATACGGTTTGTTAAAGAAGTAAAAGATCAATGCATTAAACATGATTCTGAGAGTTTAAAACCTTTGAAATGCTACTCATTTCCACAAATATGAAAATCAACAGAAAAATCCTTACAACAGAGAAGTCCTGAGCAACGAAAATACATGGTATAAATCTGTGCACTGAACCTAGTAAGTTGTTCTCATTCAGAAGTCCCTCTACTCATCTCTGGAGGTATTGTGTGTGTATGTTGTTTAATTTTGAAAACCCTCCAAGTAATTGTGCAGTCAGGGAAACTTAGGGGCAAGCAGACTTGCTCTTTTTTTCCTGATCTTCCCCATCCCTTTTCAATTCTGCCCCTAAATAATGCTGGAGGTCAGAAAAAAAAGTTCAAGCCAGCATTTTTTCTTAGTAGTATTATAAAATCTTCCTGAACTGGCTGTTCTCCCTCCCTCCAGTCTTAATCTCTCCTGCTCTTCTACCCTGTACCTACAGTCCCTCTGCATCCACCTCCCCAGCTCCATTGGCTGAAATGCATCCATGAATTTCTATTCATTGTCCTCAAGACCAAACTGCTGAATTGCAAAATAGAGCCTCCTGTGTGACCCCTGCCCACCCCTCCAACTTCATCTCTCTTTCTCTCACAAACCCTCAGCCCAAATCATAGCACACTATTTGGGGTTCCCACACTTCTCATTCTCTTGCATGTAGGCCCTTCCCAGTTGGACTCCTCTTACGTGAACACATTCATCTCCTCCGCCTTTTCATCTGTCATCTTTTAATCTGCTCATCCTTCCACAGCCAGCTGAGAAATACTCAATCTGAAAAAGCTTTAGTGACCTCCTTACTCCACTCCCAAAGTCCAGAGCTCCTGCCATCCTCTGCCTTACAACCTGTTTCTCTAGTCGTGGCCCTGTACACTTTGGCGCCCTCAGAGGCATTTTGTTCTTCCTTTAGTTATCCTTCTAAACTAGCTGAGTGACCTGATTTCCAAGTCCATGACATGAGAAGACCAAATTACAAGTGAGAGTGACCCTTCATGGTTATTAAAGACAGATATATGGGCTGAAGTGGAAATCCATCTACAAGACATAGCCTTCCAGCAGGAGGGGAGATTTATAATACAAAACTTAAAACCCTTTGGGTAGTTTTTCATTACAAGCAGAGAATCTGTGAGAGTTCCATTATGACTAAAGTACAGTGTGATGAATGTCCAAAAATGATAACCTAAGTGAGGACCTCAAGAAAAGCATGTCCATTCAAGAAAGAATGAAGCCATTTGAAAATAGAATATAGGATCAAAAAGTCTATTGAATTTTTCACATTGAATTACTGAACTGATAAAATATTTTCTCAAATCTCTTTCCTGACTTTTATGAAGCCTTTATAGCTAATGAAGCTATCTGTTATATTTATAGATGCAAATCTACTGCTTTGATGCGGACCAATTTTCAAGTTTTGAAGAAGCAGCTAAAGGAAAAGGGAAGTTAAGAGCTTTGTCCATCTTATTTGAGGTAATCATTATAGATAGGTTTGGCACTACCTTAATTCTTTTGTGAGCACATGAAATATTGATGTGAAATATCAAAACATACTTTCAAACAAGTGGAATGATAACTCGTGGGCATTTTCAAAGTGAATGACCCCTTTGCTGATATGTTTAAAAGGGGGTGCTTATATTCACTATGCCTTTGGAGGATATTATTTTTGATTACTTAAAATCAGATTCACTAATCTTTACATTTTCTTGAATAGTTAAATATTTTATCGCAATTTTAGAATGTCATTCTTCTTTAACAGGTTGGAATAGAAGAAAATCTGGATTACAAAGCAATTATTGATGGAGTTGAAAGTGTTAGTCGTTTTGGTAAGCTATTTGGAGACATCTCTCCAAGTTTCTATTTTGGATGCGTATGAATTTTTAGAATAGTAATAAAACCACTTGTTCCAACAGAAAAAAGAAAAAAAAAAGAGTGGATAATCTCTCACTCTTCACAATTGATGAGTTATACATTTCTTACTAACAATCTACTAGCAGTTTTCTTATAAATTATTAATGTTAGGAAGTTGAAACTTTCTAATTTCATTCTTAAAAATAATCTAAGTGCATCATGCATTTAAAATATAGTTGTTTATTTTGTCTTTGCATTGTACATGTGTTCATAACTCTAATTTACAATATGGAAACAGTGAATTTTATAAAAGATCATGTGCTACAGTGAAAAGGGGTTACTCAAGTTAAAATTTATTCCCTGATGGTTTCCTTGAAAAATACTTTGCTTTACTAATAATACAAGCTAAGAATTTTATGAGGAAGTGAGTGCTTCCATAGGGTAAAATGTAATATACTTCAATATTGTTCTGTCTGCTCACTATGGGTCTTCTAATTTGTCACGGCAAATGCTTTAGACAACATTGACAATGGACAGCAAACCTTTTATTATTGTTATTTTATTTTTATTAAGAACCCACATGTAAGGCATTGATGCTGCCCTGAATTATCAGTAACATGAATATTATTCCCTCTGGGAAGCTGCAAAATTTGAAAACAGATGCAAAACTCACATAGATCCTATTCTTGAAAGCAGAATTCTGGCCTCGGATTAATTCAACTTAGTCAATTACACGTGAGGATCTGAATTGAGCAAACTTTTCAGAAGTCAGGGATGTCTGAACTCCTGCAGTGTGGCTTTTATTCTTTTTTGTTTGAAAAGCTCAGTCAAACACAAGAAGAAGCTGTTATCTCACTCCATCCATCTAGATTGCAAAATTCAGCATTGAATACCATATGCCACATTTAATTTTTCCTAAAATTAAGAAGCCCAATCTGTCCAAACCAAAAGAAGGCAGCTAGTTTGAATTCTAGTGCTTAAAACTGTGTAAAATGTGAATTCAGAACATCCCGCAGCCTCGCACCATTCTGTGGGGACAACAAAAGTGATGCTATTGGGTCATTAGCCCTGCCTCGCTTGACTTTAACCTCTTCTCTCAAGCCTCTTGGTTTACTTCTGGGGGTCTCTAGGAGGTTGCTTGTTTGAATTGAAGAACCAGTTGGCTCATTCCTCTGATTAAGTTTTTCTTCTTAATATCTACTGCCTATAAGTCATTGAGAAAGGAGGTAATTTATCATACTTCTGCAAGCTACAACCCCCCCTGACAACATGGATTCCCTAAAGCATTATTCAATTTGGGGGGAAATCAAAACTTTCATGATACTGGATCTTCTAACTCATAAACATGACATTTCCCACTGTTTTAAGATTTTAGCATGAAAGTTAGAGCTGGAACAGACTCTTAAGATGGTTTCATTTCATTTTATGATGAGTAGAGTTCAAAAAGATGAAAATCTTGCAGTCTTCACTCTACTTAGGGATAATCAAGCCTGGCTTCATGTTTGAATCATCAGGGGTACTTTTAAAAATAATGCAGATGATTAAACCCCATCACTTTGCAAACGGATTTAAAATAATCTAGGCAGGGAGAAAAGGCGTCTGGAGCATTGGTATTTTTTTACAGCTCCCTAGATGATTCTTACAAGTGGTGAAACTCTTTATGCTGTGCTGCTCCATTTAGACTAGATTGATTTGGCTTCAGGGGCTATTTCTTAATGACTTAAATCTACTAGGTGGAGCAGAGGACATTCACTAGACTTGGTAGTTAAGAGGATGGGCAAATGAATTAGACACAGATCTCCTGGTAAGCAGATTGCAGCCTCCATGAGTAACGGCTGGCTCACAAAAAGCTAATGACTAAGGCAGTGATATTGGTAAGTACTATTGGAAATATACAAAAATAAAAATGGGATTATTCCAGGGCACAAATTTGATTGTATTGTTTTAGGACACACACGCTCTCTTTTTCTTCTGGGATTTTAACATTTCACTGATTGCATTAATCAATTTGGGGGAAAATCAATACTTTCACGATACTGATTCTTCTAACTCATAGGCATGATATTTCCCACCATTTATCTCAAGAATGTTTTGTGACTTTCTACGTAGGTGTTTTATATATCATCTGTTAGATGCGCTTGAAGTGTTCGATAGTTTGCTGCCAATTTAAGTTTTATTGTTTTCAATTCTACTCTTTGTTACTGACACATAGAAATACAATTAATTTTTACTTCTTGGTCTTCTGTGCAATGACTGCAAATGAACTTACCATTCTAGTAGCCTATACAAATGATATTTTACCTACACAATCATACTTTTTTAAAGATTATGAGGTCTCCTTTCTAGCGCCCCAGTATTGATGATTTTCCCCTTTTTCTTATTTTATTGCGTGAGCTGAACCTCCAAGTTCATGTTAAGAAAAAATGAGATAACTGGATGTCATCCCAGCCTTAATCTGTAGGAAGTTTTTAATCATTCATCTATCAGCTTTTGCTGATCATCTTCATCAGAATAAGGCTTTGTTTTTCTTTCCACAAACTGGTAATGCATCTTTCAAATGGTTTTACTCTTGCTATTGAGGTGATTATATGGTTGTTGAATATTTTTCATTTGTAAAATCATCTCTCTTACATCTTTCTGTTGTAAAGAAGCATCTAACACTATGTAGTGATGTAGGTAAGAAACCTGGAGGTTGCCAGCTTTCTCACCATTCTTGAGATATATCTAAAATGCTCTTAAAATTTCAATTCTGATTAAGTACACATGAAGGATGGTGACCTGAGATAAGCTGCCTGAGGATCTTGAGTGATGATCTATTGCTCAGTTCCTAGTATGCAAGTTAGTTCCTGGTATGAATCTTGCTTCCTGTCAGACCATGTACTGCCATGAGACAGAAAGGCCCTGGGTGGTCCTGTGACTATTGACCCTTGGCATGAAACTATACAACATACCTCTTGGGCTGTAGCCACACATCTCTGACCATGTTTAGCTGCCAATGCAAACCCACCAAGATCCTCGTATAAACTAAAAGTATATATAAGCCCCTGACTTCCTACAAATGGGGATCAGCCTTTGGATGTGAATCAACCACAAACATACACAAAAATCTTCCATCTCTTTCATAGAAGCTAAATTTCAGTGTGGGAATTCTAACTGAGCTGCACATTGTTATTTTGCAGGGAAACAGGCTGCGTTAGACCCGTTCGTATTGCTGAACCTCCTGCCAAACTCAACTGACAAGTATTACACTTACAACGGCTCACTGACCTCTCCCCCCTGCACAGACACAGTTGACTGGGTTGTTTTCAAAGATACAGTCAGCATCTCTGAAAGCCAGGTAAGCTTGGAAATTCGAACACATGAAGTGGTTTGAAGCAAATTCAAAATTATTTTAAAAGCTTAGAGAATATCTGCTTTAAAGTGTTTATCAGTGCCTTTGAAGCAACAGTGGTGGATTATATGTTCAATTTTCTTTTCAGTTGGCTGTGTTTTGTGAAGTCCTTACAATGCAGCAGTCTGGTTATGTCATGCTAATGGACTACTTACAAAATAACTTTCGAGAACAGCAGTACAAGTTCTCTAGACAGGTGTTCTCCTCATATACTGGAAAGGAGGAGATTCATGAAGCAGGTATGTATTGAGCTGTAGTATTTTCTAACTCCCACAGATTTGTTGTTGCCAGGGTTAATTGAGACATGATGGAAAATAGACTTAGAATTTTGGAAATATTTTGATTATTGGCTTGATAGTATGAACTGAGCTAGTTAACTTTCTTGATTCTCAGTCACCATCATTAGAAAATGCCAGTGAAAAAGAATCTTCATCCCCAGATGTAAACCTCATTTTGCAGATGAGAAATAATGAGGTTTAATAAGGAAAGTGATTTTTTCTAGAACACACTGTAATAAGCAGCAAAGCCACATACATACCTCCAGGTCATTTTACATCACCTGCCTGTCTTGCTATGAGAATGCTATGAATAAGGGGCCAAGGTGTTCAGAGCTTGGAGAAATTCTGGTACTGGTGATTAGGGACACCCCCCACCCATGTGCGATTCACATTTGAACTGAGTATTGGCATGTGATTTGGGTCTTAAAGTGCACATCTCAATGTTGGCAGCTCACAAAGAAGAACCTAGTGCTTAGTAGGGAATGAAACCAAATGCATTGAGTTTTTCATGAATAAAAAGTGAGTGTTTCCCACAGTTTCCTTCTTTGGAGAAGAGAAGTTTGTGCTTGTCAGACCCAGTGGAGAGGATAGGGAAGGCTCTGAGGTGCCCTTGTTGTCTAGTGAAGCCTTTGAAATTGTCCCGAGGACACAATCAGTTGCCTCCACTGACTTGTCCTTTCCAGTTTACTCTGAGGGTGTCCTGGTTCATGAAAGAAATAGCTGAAGTGGCCTTTGCTTTGGAGATTTAGAACCTTTCCAAGTAGATGGTCTTCTTTGATCTCAGCCCTGCCATAAATTTTTAGTCATGTATAATATTAATTTAATAACCATCTGTCTTTGAAAATTAAGCATTAAAATGACATGTTTTTTATTATTTTAATGTGATATTTGTGAAAATTGCTTAACAAAAATGTTAGAATAAAAGACAATGGAGATGAAAAGATGCATTTAATGTGACATTAAATTTCAAATTAAATTGCCCCAAAGTGAGGAAATTTAATTCTATCTCTATCAGCAATACTAAATACTATAACATCCTATCTAGTAATAATGGGCAATCTATTAGGAAAAAGAAACTAGATGTAACCATCTCCATTTTTAAAAATACAATAGACCAGATAAAAAATTAAATAAACATGATTCTTTTTTATCATGCACTTCTGTGAATTATATTTTATTAAAGCACATAAGTGGCTCTTCCTTGGTTTTAGAATGAAATCAAAACAGAGCTTGTCATTACATATAGGTCCTGCTTACTCCTCACTGGCCTAAAGGCTTACTGTCCCCCAACTAGCTTCTTCTTAGGTGAACCTCATCGAACCACCCACCCCCACCCAAGGAAGGAAGACTGCAGTCCCCAGTTGCATTTATAGATTCTCTTTTCTGTCCGTGGCATGCTCCTACCTGCTGTCTCTACTTTTTGTCTCCTCCTTCCTTACTTTTCAAGACCCAGGTAGACCACTGCACCCTGGGGCAGCCATATCTGATTCTACCCCCACCCCATCAAGTCTGACTCTGGCGCTGGGCACAGGCTCTGCATGTGGGAGGGCACCACACCCAAGGGGTATGAGATAAACTCATCTGGAATTGTGTCATGTGGCCAGGGGCTCCCAGTTGAGCTTCCAAAACTCAGAGCATTTGCTGTAGTATAATAATTGTCTATATTTGTTTGGGTCCCCACTGGATTTGAAGCCTGTGGAGGAAGTAAATAATTTTTATCTCTTTACCTCCATTGCTGAACTATAGTAAAACTCTTTTTCATCAAACATTCACCAAATGACTAAAAGGATCTATCTCCATATCAGGAAAATAGGGCAGACTGTGTTTGATGGGCACCATTTAGTGTGTAAATCCATAGGTAGTTCTCTTAACGTAGAACATTTTCATGTAGAATGCAGTTCTACATGTAGAACACATCTGTGCTTTCATGTCCAACAGTTAAGTAATGAGTTAAAAGAATAGCAACAAAATAGTAACACTTACCAAGTATTGTGTGAAGCAGAGGGTTCTGCCAGGCTTGACGATACAATATGATTTAAACTTCATATCACCCATAGGAACTTGGTCTTACTTTCCTGGTTTTACAGCTTGGGAAGCTTGTGCAAGTTCACAGGACTGTAATAAAGGAATGAAATCAGTATTTGAACCCAGGTCTTCTTGATTCTAAAATCTTCAAATTTCTCTCCAGGAGTCTATTTTTATGAGGAAAAACAATTTTTGCTAATACTATATTATATTAAAATTCATGACCATAATGGCATGAAATTTAATATATATATATATTATTGGCTTTTAAAAAACTAACAACAACTACATTTTTGCTTTTTTTCATCATGAGTATTTGCATCCAGTGAGCCATTATTATCTTTTTTCCTTGTGGTTAGTCCCATGGCAACTTTTTTTTTTAATGGATACAATTTTCTGTATTTCTGGAACTGAATTTGAGAATAAAAATTATTGCACCTATGTTCAGAGCTTAATCTTTTTTAAATTTAAGCTTAAAATTTTTATTACATGAACATTAAAGAAGTAGAAAAAAATATATAATCACACAGAAGAAAATAAAAATCCCTTATAATGTCACCATGCTAGGGTAAACACTATAAGGATTTTGGTAAATATCTTTCCAGATCTTTCTCTGCATTAAAAATATATTATTATATCTCACAAAAGCAAGGTTGCACCTATCTTTAATTGATTTTGTTTTACTCAATGTTATAAATATAACTTTAATACACCCTTTTTTAATTTAATGTAGTTTTCATTGTATAGTCATATTAAACCAGCTCCTCAGTTTTGCCATTATGGGATGAACACTGGCTTTACTAAGATTACAGAACTTAGTAGAAGAACCTGATCTTGAAAGTGTTAGTTAAAGCTATGTTTTATATAATGGGAGATATATGCGAACAATGCACGCATAACGTGAGCGTGATGCAGGTGAAATTTACCAGCTTCACCCACTAAGATACTGAGACCATCTGCAGCACAGTGAGACCCTTGGAGCTAAACCTCAATGCCTCACTGCCAATACTGGTTTTTGAACCCCCACCCCCCAAAAAAAAGTTATACAAAAAAGTATAAATAAAAATTGTAAGGTAGGGCCTTCCTGGTGGTGCAAGGGGTTAAGCTCCGCACTTTGAAGCATGAGCAGCCACTGTAACACTGAGTTGGATCCCCCGCCAGGGAGCTGACCCACATGGCGCAGCAGACCTCTGTCTCACCCACTGCACCCTTCAGCAGTTTATTTCAGTCATTCTGCCTGTTCCTTTCCCCACTCTGTCTCTGATGAATTCTCTCACCACCACCACCCCCCCACATACACCTCTGGCCTGCACCCCTGTTCTTGTATGCATAATAAATATCTTTTTTAAAAAATTGTAAGGTAACTTAATTTCTCTAAGCCTCAGTTTCTTCGTCTATAAAGTGAGAGTTAAAATGACCACCTTATAGGGTTGTATATGGTTTAAATAAGCTAAAACTGGCAAAGCAGTACAAGTTTAACCATAAACTTGTGGCTATTACTCTTATATATGTGGGCTCCTGAGCTGATATGTATATATTAGGAGAGGTAACTACCACTGTAAGTAGGGGGTATTATTCAAGTTTTCTATGTTTAAGACTTTCATGTGTTGAATAGAATTATTAATGTACTTCAAATTTCATTTCCTAGTGATGTAATATATTTAATGCAAATTTAAATATATATATAAAAAAACAGGTTTTTAAAGTCAGAGTGGTATGAAAGGAGTGTTTTATTCACTCAACGATGTATCTGAGCAATGAGAAAATTTCTGTAATTTCCTGAAAAATGTCACGATGAATTATACATCAGTAGACTTACCTTCTTGAAGGTCAGTAGTTGTAAACAGCACGCATTAAGGTCACTCATACATTAGCACTATGTGCAGCAAACTGACATGATGATTATTTACTTCTTTTTTTTAAAAAAATGATATATTTATTTATGCATACAAGAACTGGGGTACAGGCCAGAGGTGTGAGGGGTGAGAGGATTCACCAGAGACAGAGCGGGGAGCAGAACAGGCAGACTGACTGAAATACACTATTGAGGGGAGCAGCAGGTGAGGCAGGAGAGGTCTGCTGTGCAATGTGGGTCCCCTCTTTGGCTGGGGATCAAACTCGTGCTGCAGTGGCTGCAGATGCTTCATAGTGTGGTGCTTAATAACCTTTGCACCACCAGGGAGGCCCCAGATTATTTACTTCTTAGAAGACTATATATTACAAATGAAAGTCTTGATGAAGTTACTGTGTGTCTGCAGAGAAGATTGACAGAATTAGGATTTGAAAGATTTCTTTTAGCTGGCTGTTTTCCTAAAGTGAATCATGTAATCATTTTGAAATACAAAACAATTATTACTTTTAACATTTGTGGCAGTGTTTGCATTAGTTTTTTTAAGATCCACTGCTCTCTGAGCTGTGATCACAACCTAAATACTGGTTGTCTGTAAATCACTTTTAACAGGGACTCAGGTTAAATTGTCCCAACCTTCATGTCAGTGGGAAATAACTGGGTAAAACCTACTGAGGCTGTTGACATTTTTCTCAACCACACTTCAAGAAGCTTTTCACCTCCCATCCACATTTTTAGTCATAATCCATGGAGCTGAAACTAGACTTTCTTGCCCTAAGCAGTTAAACCTCCTTCCAAGATGACTGCATCAAACAGCCCATGCAGGAGGAGACTCATATTTCCCCTAGTCCCTCTGCATCCTCTTCCGCACTCACCGAGAGGCCTGTCACAGCAAAGAGGCATCCTGATCTCCTCACTTGTACTCCTTTCTTGTTTCTTTCCCCACCATCTTTTCCTTTGCTCTGTGACACTCAGTGCTTTGTTTATTCATCTTTTGGCGTCTGCTTGGTTGGTCTCTTGAGTTCCTGGTACGTCTTCACTCACGAATGTTCACACATGTGATGAGAAGATAAAGGACTTCATGTCAGCAAAAAGTTTGTGAAGATTTTATGCCTTTTCATGGAAAAACATAATTTTGTAAAGGACAACCTAATTTGGTCTAAGTGGTGGATTGATTTTTAAAAAAGATTACCAAGGACTGCGTTTTTCCCAAAACATTTACAGAGAAATGCAAAATAAGGGACAGATTTTTTTTTTGCATGCTACTATTAATGGACTCTAGAACTTAGAAACTAAAAGTACCTAATACATTTTCTAGCTGACTAATTTGAAGGTTAGAATTGATCCTGGGAATGAGCTTCCAAATGACATCAGACCATGTCTTTAACTGTGTGTCAGGAGTGGCAGTCACCAGGTAGAAGAGAGGCAAATGATAAAAACAAGGTTTAAGTAAGAACATTTATTACTCCCTGACAAGGATCCCTGTGAGGATCCTTTGCTATTATAGTAAGTGCTGTTTTATTATTTACATTGCTTACTTGTATTTCACGGGACTTGGCCAAGAGCCAGGATGGTCATAGCTGAGGTCTTACAGAAACCAGATTCTCTTTCTTGGCGGTGTCTCCAAAGAAAATGTGAGAAGGACCCCGATCACATGTAGCTATGGAAAGGAATTAAAACCTGCAATTCAGTCCTGAAGCAAGAACCAGAACTGCAACATAGTTCAGAACTCCCTATCATGTAGGAATTATAATTTGTTCCTATTTTGTTGTTTCAATTGGTAGCTGGTATATGGTGTCTGAGTACATGTTGATCTGGAAAACCTTGCTTTTCAGTTCAGGTGTTGTGCTTTATAAAGTAGATGCTCTTCTCATAAGATAAACTGATTTCAATTAGAAATATAAGGAAAACCTGGGAATTTATGCACCTGAATAACATATTCCATAGTCATTACCCAGTTAATTAACTGGATTGTCATTTAAGATACCCAGTCCTACCTTATAGAAGGCAAATCTGGCAAGATCATAGGTTACATTTAGAAATTCAGACTTTTCTCATGAAACATTCTAAAGTATGTATCATTTCCTCCAATGAAATCCTGTGTTTTAGCATCTAAAAGATGATTAGTTGCACCTTTATGACATGTTACTAAGCTATTGATTATCAGTAGACACAAGTGGTTTTGAATCTATTTAAAATGGAAGTTTAACCCATTAAGCAAATTACTAATAAGCTCTTACAGATTTGTAAAGGAGAAAGTAAAGAAATAAAAACTTAGTGAAAGGAAATTTAAATTTCTATATTTTTCTCCAGAAATTTTTGTTTTATGTGTGTGTGTAAAACTTGAATGCATTCTAAGATAATTTCATCTTTAAGGAACAGTTCACTTCAACACATTCTCACTCTCTAAAAAGCAGAATTGATTTTCTAGAAGGAAATCTATAAATGATATTTATAGATTTCTATCTTATCAAAATGGACTTGAATTTCATTAGAAACAAGATACATGTGATTCTGTTCTATATCTAATGATACAGATTATAGTAGTTTACTTTTGAACTGATTATACAGGTGTCTTCTGCCATCTAATGGACACAAGCAGAAATGTCCACCAGATAGAGTAATAAATATGTACTCTACAGCTAGCTAGATTTAGAATACATACTTTGATTCTGAATGTTTTTTTGTTAATGAAAAAATAATCTTTTAATTTTTAAAGAAACATCTCATTATAAATCCTTGACAAACAAAAAAAAGCATCATAGTTTTTATGGTGAAAATCCCCATCTCTTCTGTCTTTATGTCTCCTGGCATAAAAAATTATATGCACATTTATTTCCATAAAGCGCATATAGCTACATGTCATTTTCCAAAATACATATAAACTAAAACTTTCCTGAATAATTCAGAAGCCATAGCTAATGTAGCATGGATATGCTTGAATTGATAATGCTAAGTATTGTATATAAAAATTTTTAACTTAGAAGGCAATTGTAAGTTTTGGGTGCCCTCCTGTGTTTGTGAGATAAACTACAGACTGGTATAGACAAAACGGGTTTTGGGTAACATTTTGATATTTTTGCTGGCATATATTCATTGAGTCCCTGAAATAGTTTTTGTAGCAGTGATGATTACGTCATTCAAGCCAACTGCATGCTGTCATCTAGCAGTTTTGTAACTTCAGTTATACCTTGAAGGGAAGCCTAGCGTCTGTAGAGTATTTTTAATCATAGGCCTTGGAGACCTTTTCCTCTCAACTGCAAGTCTATCTGGCCTATGGAGAGATTATATTTATTACATTGGTTCATTAGCACAGTATAAAAAAGCTTTGTCATTTTATCTTCACAAACAACCACATTATAAATATATTTCAGAAAATATCACAGTGCTCTTTCTAATGGGACCACACTTGGCACGATTCCCAGCATAGGCTTTAATTCATTTTATAAAGGCTCTGAATGATTTTCAAAATACAATTATTTTCAGAGGAGACAAACAAATCTTTTAATTCCCTGAAATTAATTGCCTTATCTACTTATGGTGCCAAAGTGGAATTTTTTCAGCAGATCTGAAAAATACAAAAATGATAGTTTTTGTTGTTCTTTCTTCTATGGTTTTCCCTGATTGGGAATTTTTAATTATCTAAGGGATTTTCTAACAACAAATGTCTGAAAATAAGTTATCTTTTATAACTGAACTTCTCCTCATCCTTAGATAAATCTATTTTCCAGGTACCAAATGAGAGAAATAAAGTCACCATGAACTTGAAGATAATCTTTGTTAGCTTATTTCAAAAGATGAAAAAGCTCCGGTTCTTAGGTTGTACTGTACCAGGAGAGTTAAGACCTGTTCTGGAAAAAATAATGTAAGAGAGCATGCAGTTAATGCAATAATCATGTCAAAGCAGTTCTGACAGTTGATAATAACAGATCACTTAGCAGAGATCAGGGAACTTAATGAAAAAGAAGATTACATCTGAGCAAGAGCTATCCTGGAAGGGAGGAAAGTAAGGTCTTGAACAGACAGATTAAGGAAGGAAGGAATATGTCAGATGCAGGGAATGGCATAAACAGAAGCTCCCTAATTGAAAAGTGTATCTTTTTACTACCTTCTAATAAAATAAATTAGAACACAAATTTTCATAGATCATAGCTTACTTGTTAAAGTCCTGGAGGCTGAGAGTTGTATCAATCACTGTACTTTTTTTTCTCTGAAGTTTGTAGTTCAGAACCAGAAAATGTTCAAGCTGACTCAGAAAATTATACCAGCCTTCTTGTCACTTGGGAGAGACCTCGAGTCGTTTATGACACCATGATTGAGAAGTTTGCAGTGTTGTATCAACAGTTAGAAGGAGAAGATCAAACCAAGCATGAATTTTTGACAGATGGCTATCAAGACTTGGTGACTATAAAAGCAATTGTTTTTATGTATTGACAACATAAGAGTTTAATTTTTAAAAGAGTTTACAAGTGATTGTAAATTGCTGCTCTCGGCTACTTTAGACTTCTGTGAAGCTCTCTGTTGGGGAGAGAAGGGAGCAGAAGCATTGGTAGGGAAATGCTGGCCATAGGCTGGGGAGTGGCTGAGAAAGTCCCTTCTCCATGTGGCTTCTGGAAGGTCCCAGAGTGGGTCAAAGGACAGTAGATTATGCATTCAGACAGCAAAAGTCCCACATGCATGACCTAGGAACCTGCATATAAACAAAGACTTATGTGCAGGATAACATGATGTTGACTGCTATGTTGACAAAATGAACAAAATTTGTAACAATTTTTAATTTCAGTTGACTAAAATAGAGCCACTATGAAACTGGGAAAGTTGTGGAATTCATTATTTTTTATTTCCTAGGTGAGGATGAAGAGATACCTGTTTTTTTCTTTTACATTCTACTTTTTGTTTGCAAAGTCTATCGATTTATTTCTCTGAACTATTAATTTGCCATTTGGGGTGCTCATATATGTTGAGGAGTTTTAGTAAAAAATGAAACCTGCTAACATTAAAGTCTGATTTATTTTAAGAAGCCAAAAGGGTCTAGTGTCCTCCATTCGCTTCTAATTCATAACTATTACAGATTCAACTTCACATCACATAAACTTTTTCTTATGTGAATAAAATATTCATCTTTTCCATCGACAAATAAGAAATAGGATTCTCAGAACAGATGGCTACTGTTAGTACTCTGATGAAAATAACCCTTGTGTGTGATTATGAACCTCTTTCTTTTTAGGGCGCTATTCTCAATAATTTACTACCCAATATGAGCTATGTTCTTCAAATAGTTGCCATTTGCACTAATGGCTTATATGGAAAATACAGTGACCAGCTGGTTGTTGACATGCCTTCCAGTGACTCTGGTAAGTGCTCCCCTGATACACCTTTCTATTATTAAAGTAAATGAGGCTAATTTACCTACTGAAGGGTGCTTCCTCCCTGACTTTATATCCTTTTGGCCAAAAAGCAAAATGATCCTCTTTTCAGTCTAAGTCATGAGGTTGTGAAGCATGAAGCCCATATTTCATTCAGCAGATTTGGTGCAAGATAAAAAGTAAATCTATTTGTAATGTCATAGTTTCCATTTCTAAAAGAAGAACAGTAAAATATCCCCTATTGTCTATAAAGAGTATCAAAGGACAATTACTATGTAAATGTTAGTATTTATTTTAGATAACTAAGAGTTGGTTATATTTATGTTTGTTTCCTTTTTCAGTCCGCAAAGTATTTTGTAGTAAGTATATACGTGATCCCAGGATCAGATGAGGTACTCTGAAATATCTGTACGTGGCATCTCAAGTTTTTATCCCCTTTTTATAATTTGGTGGTTGTGGAGGAATGCTTTTCTCTTGGTATCTGATTTGCCAGTCCTATTTCACAAAACAAAACAAAAAGATGTTGTGTTTAATTCTATTTGTTTGCATACATATTCTCTAAATATTATGGGAAAATTTTTTGATCTTAACTCATATGCAATAATTGAGCAAAATGTTAACCATCATAATTTGACATTTTACAGATTTATATAATTAAGTGAAGCTTTCCTTTACTTGTATAAGTGGTTTTAAAGTAATAAAATATAAAATATAGATGCATATGTGTATACTTGCATACGTTCACACTCATACTCATATATATTCATGTATATTTGCAAGGGTACATACATAAATGTAAACTCTTTGATCAACCCCATCATGAGGTTACTCACTGAAATTTTTAAAAGTTTTTAATGGAAATTAATACTTACAAATTGTATTAATTATAACCATTCCAGGTTTACATGTGAAAGGAAAACTGATTTTGTGGTCTAAATGCTATAGAAAGATGTTTAAAAAAAGATTTGTTTACTTATGCATACAAGAGCTGGGGTACAGGCCAGAGGTGTGAGGGCTGAGAGGATTTACCAGACACAGAGTGGGGAGCAGAATAGGCAGATTGAATGAAATACACAGCAGGCAAGACAGGAAAGGTCTGCTGCACCATGTGGGTCACCTGCCTGGCTGGGGATTGAACTCATGCTGCAGTGGCAGTGGATATTTCATAGTGCAGTGCTTAACCCCTTGTGTCACCAGGGAGGCCCCTATAGTAAAGTCTTTAATGCAATATAAGCTTGTTCACCAATCACCTCACTGTGGTTGTACTAACTAGTTTAATATTTGAAGTTAAAGAATATATGTCAGCACATTAGCTATTTGAATATGTAATCTTACACATTACAGGACATAAAGTTTTCCAAGATGTTTCCCAAATTAGAACATTGATGGCTAAAGATTGTTATTATTATCATGATAGAAGTATCACTATTTAATAACATTTCTTATGATCTACCGCTTCATCTGGATATAACCTTATTCCCACTGCTTTCACTTAGCATGATTTTCAAAAATAGGTTATCTTTAAATGGAATATGAGCTCTAAATTGTATTGAAAGGTGGGTATTGAATTAACTGACTAGGGTTTCAGCTACATCACCTCATGCTCCTCCATCAAATGTTTGGACCACTCAAAAAATAACATCTTTATTAGTCAACATTGGCCATGTTGGCAAATAACATGTGAATTGATGAAAAATGGCATATAAAAAAGTCTCCTCTAATCTTATCGTGTATTTTAAGATATTCATTATATTTAATATACCCACTTATTATGCCATATTGGTTTCATTATACTAGTCCAATTTCTGTGCATGTAACAATTTCGCAAGTTTTTACAAAAATATGTAATTTTAGGTATTCATTTCATACACTTTTTTTTAGTCTACCCACTATGCCAAAATGTTAAACCTTCTGAATTTCTTTGTTGTTTTTTTTTTTGAGAGGTTATTGCATATGGGAAGAAAAGATCAAACATGTATTTCCTATTGGTGTGATTTTGAGTGATACTTTTGGAATGAGTATATACTGGCACAAAGTGCAAAACTCCTGTATCATCTGAAGCACTTTCACATTTGTACAAAATAATAAATATTATAACTTAATTTCTATTTATTCAAAGGGTCAGAACACTACTGAATATTGTATAATGAGATGTTAGTTTGGACACAACATTTACTCCTCATGGATGTCTTGGTCCCTTAAAGAATTTTGTATAGTCAAAGATGGTATTTGATTGATGTTTTATTACACTTTTATTACCCCTAAAACCAAGATTCAAAAGTTAGGGAGATTATCCCTGAATTATTTCTACCCAAAACTCCTTCATCAAAAGCAAATTTATCCAAAGTTTGGGTCTTTATAATTTTTAGAAAGAAAATATTGTTTATCTTAGAACTCATTTATTTTTATCTGAAAGGTTACAATGGCATTCAATCCATCTATTTACAATTAATTAGATTATCTTAATTTTTGTTTTATGGTAAAAATAGAAGTCCTGATAATAGGACTCTCTTGTGGCTTAGTGTGATGATACCTGTACGATTTGTGTATATTACGATTTATGTGGGCTAATATAGATTAAAGTGACTTTTGAGTTTGTTGCTTGTTTCATGATCTGTTATTAGTATCATTTCATCTTGTAAATCACGTTTGCTACCTTAGTAAAAAAATCTTATTAAATATATTATGATTTGGGAAAAGTTGTCTTTTAAATACTGAATTATTTATTGATTTTGTTAAAAAGAAGTGAAACTGATCACTTATAATTCCTCTCATTCTTTCAATCATAGATTTCAAATATTCTAGTCAATATCTGTTAAAGAAAACTCAACCTCCATTACCTTGGCTAATCCAATTAATTTATTACTGACACATGCTGATTACATTTGTTGTTGTGCACAACAGTATGCAATAAGCTAGTGTCCATTAAATTTATTATAAATTCCTATTTTGCAATACATACATAAATTTATATTTGAAAATAATTTAAATTTGTCAAGGAAGCTTTTTTAAGGTTAAGCAGAAATGTGTATTCAAGTAGTTTGAAGAAAATTATATTTATGAATAAGTAATTCATAATTATATTTATTTCCTTATAACAAATAATTTTATATATTTTCCTTCTAGAGGATGTTACTTAAGTACATATTTTAGGGTATTTTCAATTATACATTTTAAATTTTAATGCTTGATGAATTAGGTCTACACATCTTCCTGTTATTGTGTGTTTTTCAGTTGTGCAACACTTGTCTTTGTTAAACCACCATACATCTGTCCTTATGCTGTCTGTACCACCTTATGCTACTGGTGCTTTTACATGATGATATTTAAAATCACAGCTTGAAGAGATGCAGTCTATATTGCTATCACCTTTTGCACTGTTAAACTTGGCTTACCTTCAATTAAATTGTCCTCGCTTGCCAACCTACATCAGTGTTGCTTTTTTGTGTGGCGGAATTTTAATGTGTTACATGTTCTTTTGGAAAATCTAACAGTACATGTGCCCCAAAGCAAATCCAGAATCAAACAAATGTTGTTGCTCAATTATCACACACATGTCAATTACTGGTATTCATCTCCCAAAAAAGTTCTTAACAGTCTTTATTCTCAGACTTTTTTGTAGCCTTTGTAGAATCTATTTTGATGATGTAAGGAGATTCTGTAATACTGACCAATATAATTTTGAATTATTTAATATATCAGTAGTGCTTGAATCTGTTCAATGACTACTAAAATATTGGTTATTATTTGTGAAGAAACAGCAGGCCAAAGGATACTCAATATGAGGTCAAATGCCAATCACCAGAGCTAGACCTTTAGATACTGTGACCTTGAACTCTTTAGAAGTAAGGAATGAGTGTAGAAATAGTCTTTCAAAACTATGGAATTTAAAATAGGCTGGAAATTATTAAAAAGGCTTAGCAAAAGACTACTGGATTGTTGGGGGATGTTTGAAATGTTCCTGGGCTACCCTCAGACCAACTTAAGTGGTCTGAGACTAATCAGAAACTACAGTGTAGATCATTCTAAGTGGATTTATATTGGCCGATATGAAGGCACCACATTTGGGGTAAGCACCCATGAGTGCTGTGAAACAAAGATGGTCTTTGTGGGCTTTTGGGCCCATATAATCTTCCCCTGGAATCTAAAAGGACCAAAAAGAAAACATCTTCTTACTGCAGTAAACAGTGAAACCAGTTATAGTAGAACACTCCGAAACCCATTAAGAGATATGATTTGTTAAAATCATGTATTTTAGTTTATTAGGAGTCATGATCTACATAATTAATTTATGCCTTGATAAGAGGATAAAAATAAATCAAATGCAATACACACAGAGAACATGGAAAGAAAAGGAAATCAGTCCTCAATGTGATAATTATATATACACCCCAGCCCTATTCTTACCATTAATAAGAAAATTAGCATTGTTCATTGAAAGTATGAAGTTAGATGAAGTTAGACTTTTTTTCTAATTCTAAAATTTTCCTTAAGCATATTAAAGATAAAGAGCTATTGTTGAGATTTGTTCTCATAACCTCTTAACAGAAAATTTTAAAATGTATGTCGCTAACATGTATTTATTTATGGTTTGTCCTTATAAACACTAAGTATTTAAGGAGTAACTCTATTTCCAAACATTTCCAATTCAATTAGGGATTGTCTCATATGTGAAGATTTTGACAAACATGAACTTCTCTAATTTTAGATTAGAAAGTCACATTGAAAGTTCTTATTCGTCTGTCAGTTCAGTTGTGACTGCATTTTAAATTCACATGTATTGGCCTCCCTGGAATTTGTAGAAGCACAATTGTTCCAGACAACTGGAACATTTTAATTTGGGCACATAAATAATAAAAAGTATGAAAAATAAAGGGTGGGAGAAGGTTTCCTAGAGACAAAACTAGAAAAAGGAGAATATTATGATCCAAATAAAAGTTTCCAAACTCTTTCATGATCACTTTTAACCAGAAAGAAAATAACTGAGAGTTAAACTTTAAAATTGTGATTGTTGCTAGTGAGTATTTTCATTTTTCCAGCAGAAAAAAAATTGTTCAGGATAAGTAACTGAAACAGATAAATATTCAAAAATATACACTTTAAAATCTTCTTGGACTCCAGACTATAAAATTTGCTTGAGTTATCTGCTAAATGGAATTCATGCATATCACTATGTTTCATGGTTTAACATTTCTTAATACTAGAAATTTTCTGGTAAAAATAAACTCAAGAAAGTCTGTGTTATAAAAAGAGCTGGGTTTGAAGCATATTTAATGTTAATCGGTCATGCCCTTGGTATTTCCATCGAATACGCATTTCCTTGGAGGATCAGTAGAGGAATAAAACAGAACACAGACAGCATTGGGATAGGGGAGAGCAAACTCTTAGGAGATGGTATAAGATTCTATAAAGTAAAAGAAATAAGACAAACATCTTTACAATAGTACACAAGCGACCTCACAGTTACCTGCTGCCATCTTTCCTCCTACGCAGATCTAGATGTGTATTCTCCGCCACTTGGCTGTGTGGCAAGACTCCTTGTTGGAGAAGGAGAACCAGTTCTCACCCTTTTCTAACATCTCCCGACAGGTCCTGTTTAAGACTGAGATTTCCGTGTACTAGAATTATATTGATCGCTATCAGTTGGGTAAAAACAGACTTGGTGTCCTGACTATCGCTGCCCCTGCATGGACAGCAGGAACTTAATCCCTGGGCAGAAGGGAGAGACTATGGCCTCTGTCCTGCTGCTGCCAAGCCAGTAGGGGGCCGGCTGGAAAATATTCTCCAATTTATCTGGTACAAAAGATTATACAGAGGTATAAGTCAAAGAGTAAAAAGAATTTTTTTTACTCAATCAGAAGCAATACTAAAGGAAGAAGTAGCTGAATAAGAGAGTAAATCCTGTCATTAAAAAAAAAAAAAAGTCCCTGCATTTCTACAACTAAGCTTTTTTATCACCCCAGCTAACAATGATAATTTGTCTGCACTGATAAAAAAATTATTTCTTTATGCATAGACATGTCACCCTCCTTATTGCTCCTCTCTTTCTTAGCTTCAAACACCTGAGCTGGGCAGGAAAGGATTTAAAATAGAGGACAGAGATGAAGGTTTGGAACACAGTTTGTACATTTATGTTGTGTTGTGGTAGGTAGTATTCAGTCAGGTTAAAAACTAGAACTTGAGTTTTGTTTTTTTTTTTTTGAGCAATTCTGTATTTTGAAAACTAACACTGTTTTTTTTTTCTCCTTTTCCCTATTTTCACCTAAAGGTAAACGCACAAGACTGAAATCATTGAATACAAAATTTAATAGTTTTGCTTTTAATTTTGCAGAACTTGACCTGTTTCCTGAATTAATTGGAACTGGAGAAATATTCAAGGTATCATAGCTGTCTTTACATTCCAATATTTTAAACTGTAAAACTCTGTTTCTCATTACTAGTTAGTTCCACATGTTGCATTATTAAGTTTGCTTTGCTTTACTCATTTGTGGGGTTCGTTGCTAAGTTTTACTATTGGTCATATAATTGAGACAGGTTTGTTTTTTATTTAAATGAAGAAGCTGGAAGACATTTTATTATTATTTGAATAACACAAATAGAAAGGTTTGGCAATAATATAAAAACAGTGAACTTGAAAATTAATTATAGCTATGAACTAATAGTTGTAAATTGGAGTTTTTTCAATGTTCAGATTTTTTTTAAAAGCTTGAATATTATTTAACCAATTCTTAATATTGCTACAGTTAATTTATGACTGCCTTAAACAGTGATTGAAAGCTTGGTAATAAATAAGAGCCAATATATAAATTATACGTACTTTTTGCCCATATAATTCGATTGTGTTTAGACTGTCCACATCTACGTGTCTGTTGCTAGCACAATGTCCTTCAGGTAACTGACTACAGTAATGAGTATTTATCAGTTTTAGCATTATATAAGTTACGTAAATGTTCATCATTCAGAATCAATGTGTACATAATTTTTTATTAGAGGTGAAAAGACTACTCTCATCCTCAATCCAAATATGCTATTCACCATAACTGAGATTATGTATATTAATTAAGATGCTATTGTTAGTAGCATTGTTGATAATTGTGAATTTGTGCATATGTTCATATGTATATATGAGCAGATAAAAATGTGAAAACAAATGCTACTAACTAGCAATAAAGAGCAATTAGGTTTTATTTTCACATGTATAGTTATATTAATATTTATCTTATATATATAAGATAAATACCTTATATATATTTATATATATAAGGTATATATACCTTATATATATAAGATAAATATATATATAAGATAAATATATATATATCTTAAATTATTATGTTTCTATCTTTTTTTTCTTTCAAAATGTTATAAGAACAAAGGACAGTTTTACCAAAATGACCAGTCCTTGTTCTACCAAGAGTTCTACCAGTTAAGAGTGTCTTTGTGTGTGTGTGCACACATAGGTGTGTGCATGCATGTGGGTGTATGTATACCTAGAAATGATAATCAGAATCAAGTCAATGACAGGAAAAATAAATCATTTTTACACTGTAAGCTCAAGGTGTTGGACTGTGTCTTAGTCAGTTTAGACAAAAAATACCGTAAGTTGGGTGGGTACAAGACACAGAAAATTATTTCTCTTGAGTTCTGGAGCTTGATTGACCACTAGTCAGATGACAGCTGGGTTTTCATGACATTAATTACATGTTAGTGAAGAACACATAACATGTCTGGTATTTCTAAGAAAAGGGCTAAATTATATAATTAGTACTAGAAGCATATTTTGACAAGTTGCCTTTAAAATGTGTCCTAAGACTTAAATGGAAAATATTAAAAACAGAAACAAAAACTTCTTCCATTCCCTTATGGTAGCTTTAAAATTATTTTCTGAAAATAATAAAATATTCTAACCAGTCAACTGTCTGGTTTCATTCCCATTTCATATAATAAGAAATTAGTTGTTTAACTGGTTTCTAGATGAACTGAACAAAGAAATGTCAAAACAAGAAAATAGGTAACATGTTGAATTATGCTCAATAAATAAAGAAAACTATAATATATTGCTTTCCTTTTAAAGCTGCTATATCTATTAATTTAATCACTTCCATCAGACTAAAATAAAGGCAGTAGTGAAAAATATCTTTTCATGAAGCGTCACTGCTATCCCTGGCAGGGTATAGAGACTTGGCTTCCATGGGAAGCAAAAAGCCCAAGATCCAGCAAGTGAAGATGAACCCTGTAGCCCAGCCTTTGACAATATCAAGGTTTGTTTTTCTATATCCTTATGTTCCATTAAGATCTTTTTTGTTTTTCAAAGGAGGAAAAAGAGGGGAAAGACAAGGAAGAAGACACTAACGTGAATCCTGGTAGAGATGATGCCACAAACCAAATAAGGAAAAAGGGACATCAGATTCCTACTACAACAAACTACAATCACATAGGGACCAAGTACAATGAGGCCAAGACAAACCGGTTGCCCACAAGAGGAGGTGAAATCTCTGGAAAGGATGATGTTCCCCACACATCCTTTGATTCCACTTCTCAACCAATCATGGAATTAGCCTCAGAGAAGGAAGTTTCCTTGACTTCACAGACTGTGACCAAACCTCCCATTCACACTCTGGAAGGCACGTCAGGCTCTTTCAATGATGGCTCTCACTCTGTTATTAGATTTCCACAGGTGAACTTGTCTGGAACCCTGGAATCCTTAAATGCTCTTTCTATAACAGAATCTCAAGAGGTATCGACTGATATCAGTGAAGAAGACAATCTACTGACCAATTTCAGGCTGGATATGGGGACTGATGATTCTTCAGGCTCCAGTCCTGTAACTTCTCCTATTCCATTCATCTCTGAGAACATATCTCAGGGGTATGTATTTTCCTCAGAAAACCCAGAGGCCATCACGTTTGATGTCCTTATACCAGAATCTACAAGAAAGGTTTTGGAAGAATCATCCTCATCGGGTTTGGAAGAGTCTCTGAAGGATCCCTCTGTTGATGGAAACATGTGGCTCTCTAGCACAACAGATATCACAACAGAGCACGATGCTGGATCAGGTAGAGAGGGCTTTCTCCAGACTAATTACACTGAGATACCAGTTGATGAGCCTAAGAAGACAACTGAACCCTCATCTCCAGGTCCACTGGTATCACAGGTTCCCTCTGTCACAGATCTGGAAATGCCGCCTTATTCTACCTTTGCCTACTTCCCGACTGAGGTAATACCTCATGCTTTCACTCCATCCTCTGGACAACACGATTCAGCCCCCACTGTCAACATGGTACACTCGCAGACAACTCAACCAGTATACAACGGTGAGACACCTCTTCAACCTTCCTACAGTAGTGAAGTCTTTCCTCTAGTCACCCCTCTGTTGCTTGACAATCAGATCCTCAACACTACCCCCGCTGCTTCAAGTAGTGATTCGGCCTTGCATGCTACGCCTGTATTTCCCAGTGTCGATATGTCATTTGAATCCATCCTGTCTTCCTATGATGGTGCACCTCTGCTTCCATTTTCCTCTGCTTCCTTCAGTAGTGAATTGCTTCACCATCTGTATACAGTCTCTCAAATCCTTCCACAAGTTACTACAGCTGTTGAGATTGATAAGGTGTCCCTGCATGCTTCTCTGCCAGTGGCTGGGGGTGATTTGCTGTTAGAGCCCAGCCTGGCTCAGTATTCTGATATAGTATCACATCAGGTCACTACTCATGCTGCTTCCGCGACCTTGGAATTTGGTGGTGGTGAATCAGGTGTCCTTTATAAAACACTTATGCTCTCTCAAGTCGAACCATCCCGCAGTGATGTGATGCATGCACGTTCATCAGGGCTTGAAGCTTCTTATGCCTTATCTAATCATGAGGGCTCCCAACACCTCGTCACTATTTCTTACGGTTCTGCAATACCTGTGCATGACTCAGTTGATGTATCTCATCAGGGTTCCTCACTTAGCAGCCCTAGCCAGAGGCCAGTGCCTGAGTCTTCATTAATAACCCCATCCGCATCACAACTACAGCCTACTCATGGCCTCTCTGGTGACGGGGAGTGGTCTGGAACCTCCTCCGATAGTGAATTTCTGTTACCTGACACAGATGGCCTGACAGCCCTTAACATTTCTCCACCCGTTTCTGTAGCTGAACTTAACTATGCAACATCTGAGTTTGGTGATGTTAATAAACTTTCTAAAGGTGACATAATTCATGGAAATGAGACTGAACTGAAAATTTCTTCTTTCAGTGAGATGATTTACCATCCCAAAAGCACAGTCATGCCTGACCTACATGATAATGTAAATAAGTTGAAGGCATCTTTACAAGAATCCCCTGGTTCCATTTCTAGCACAAAGGGTCTATTTTCAGGGTCTCTTGCTTATACAGCCACTAAGATTTTTCCTCATGAGATTAGCCAAGTTCCAGAAAATAACTTTTCAGTTCAACATGCACATGCTGTATCTCAAGCATTTGGTGACACTTTGCTTAAGCCCATGCTTAGTGCAAACTCAGAGCCAGCGACCTTTGACTCTGCTTCTAGTGAAATGTTCTCTCCTTCAACTCAGCTCTTATTTCATGAGACCACAGCTTCTTTTAATCCTGAAGTTTTGCTGCAACCTTCCTCTCAGGCTTCTGATGTTGACACATTGCTTAAAACTGCTCTTCCAGCTGTGCCTAGTGATCCAATATTGTTTGAAACCCCCAAGTTTGATCAAATTAGTTCTACAATATTGCATCTCCTGGCATCAAATTCTGCTTCAAGTGAACACATGCTGCCCTCTTCATCTGTACCAGAGTTTGATGTATCACCTTCTTCTCTGCACGCTGCTTCACTTCAAGGCTTAACCATTTCTTATGCAAATGAAAAATACTTTGAACCAGTTTTGCTTAAAGGCGAAAGTTCCCAGCAAGTGGTACCTTCATTGTTCCAAACTGCCAATTTGGAGATGAGCCATGCCTTTCCCTCAGAAGGAAGGCAGGCATTTGCTACTCCCGTTTTATCCATTGATGTACCACCAAATACACTTATAAATAAGCTTATATATTCTGATGAAGTTTTCTCCTCCTCCAAGGGTTCTATTACTGATGAGGTATTTGCTGGTATTCCAACAGTTGTTCCTGAGACACGTGTCACCATTGATCATTCCATTCCTTTAGGAAATGCCCATGTTTCCATTACAGCTGTTTCTCCCAAAAGAGATGGTTCTGTCACCACAACCCAGTTGCTGTTTCCTTCTAAAACAACTTCTGAGCTGACCCACAGTGCCAGATCTGATACTGATTTAGTGGGTGGTGGTGACAATGGTGATACTGAGGATTACGATGATGATGATTATGACGACCGAGATAGTGATGGCTTATTGATAAATAAGTGTATGTCATGCCTCCCCTATAGAGACTCACAGGGAAAGGTAATGAATGATTCAGACACCCAGGAAAACAGTTTTGTGAATCAGAATAACCCAATCACATATTCACTATCCGAGAGTTCTGAAGAAGAAAATAAAGTCACAAGTGTACCTTCACACAGTCAGACTGATATGGACAGAAATTCTGATAAATCACCAACAGGTGCACCAACCCAAAAGCACAATGATGGGAAACAGGAAAATGATATTCAAACTGGTAATGACGTATTGCCTTTCACCCCAAAATCTAAAGCTTGGGCAGTGCTCTCAAGTGATGAAGAGAGTGGATCAGGGCAAACTACCTCAGATAGCCTTAATGAGAATGAGACTTCCACAGATTTCAATTTTCCAGATGTTAACGAAAGAGATGTTGATGAGGTCCCAGAAGCAGGTGACTCAGAAATAACTCCAGGATCCCCACAGGCCTCCACACCAACTGTTACTAGTGGGAATTCGGAAGTGTTCAAGATTTCAGAGGCAGGTTAGTTATGAATCAAAGGGATATGTTAAGGTCTGGTACATATTCCCTTAAGAAACAGAAAAATCATGAAAAAGTAGTAATTTGGTGAAATGGCTCTTTTTTTTTATCAAGCCATTCCACAAGTCAGTTTATAGTTTTGAAAATATGGTTTTATTCATTATTACAAATAAATACACAGCATGTTTGGGGCCTTAATTTAATCCTCTCCAAAAAAGATAAAGCAATTTTTATTTTTTTGTCAATGTTTCATAGTCTATAAGCTGCTTATCATATGTGGGAGCAAATGTGTGCGCATGATACATTTTCATGTACTGTGTTTTAAATGGCAGACTGTAGTGTGCTGTTTTCAGATGATTTTTTTCATATTCATGTTCTGAAATAAGTTATGAGCTAATCTTATTGAATTATCAAATGAATTATTAAACTCAGAGAAATATGATATGAGCTTTTCTCTCTGACGCACCCCATGGAAAGGAATTAGATAATTTTTCTACCCATATTAGTTGAGGAGATTTAAAAAAAAAATTTATTGCTGAAATTTAAAATTTAATGGTAAGGGTTTTTTTAAGGTTTTAATTTTTAAAAATTGTTTTTGTTTAATTGTCTTAATGTTGCCTAAAGAGGGCAGTATGAACTAACAAAACACATTTTACTTTGCACTTGCTGTTATATACCTTTCTAGGAAATTAAATAATGGGAATTAATATGCATAGTATGTATAGGTATTGTATGACAAGATGTAAAACACCAGAACATTTTCTGTAGAAATGCATTTCATTTGTTAATGTATTTTATGCAAATTGATTTATTAGCCAGATGTTAGATTACTTGCAGCATATAAATAATACAGTTTATTTTAAATTCCAATAGGAGAAAAAAGGAACTTCAGTGAATTTCTAGATAAACATATGAAATACTAGATAATTTCATTTAATTGGCTATGAGAATTTTATTATTTGCTTTTATTAAATTTTAAGGTATTTTTGAAATTGGTAAGGAAAACTAACATTATATATACTTATGCTGTAAAACTCGATATTTATTGTCCAAAACAAAGACATCAGTCTCATTAGGATATTTTTCCTCTTTGTTAGTTCCACACCTTGAGTTACTAGTGTATTTTCCTTCAGTGAAGCAGCAATTAGAAGTTTGGACATTTTTATAAAGAAGTTTTTCTACATTATGACCTGCTACCTACTTAACATTTAATATTTCATTCCTTAAACACTTACACTCTGATATGTGAGAATGAATAATGAATCCATAGGTCACTATATTCATTAGTGTTGCCTTATATATGAATTGTTATCTGGCTTTAATGATGATGCCTGTTTTTTTTATTTTTGTTATGTTTATCTTAAAGGAAAATAACACAAATTCATCCACTTTTCTAGCTTACTAGGTAGTGACAATATTGCAAACTATAAAACTGAAAGTTACTGAGTAAAGCTTAGTAATTTCTATTCAATTCACTAACTAGATTTATTTAATTCTTAACAGTATGTTCTCACAATGATGAAGAGAAATCAATATTAATATAGATTCAACATCAAGTAGCATATTTAATGATGTAAATAAGATCAAACAGAATTAGTGAAATGTTTTTACCTGTTCTTAAAACTATTTCTGTAAAAAAAAATCATATGTACTCTGTCTTATTCAATAATTGAATAAGTCTCATTAGCAAATGCACATAGACTAATTCTGAAACTCTTATCTATTATCTATTTCTAGAATGTAAGATAATTTGTTAGACATGGTCTTTAAGATAATATAGATAAGGCAAATAATAGTACCTACAGTTTAGGAATATGTAAACAGAGACACAAAGATCCTACATTGTTTGAACCAGGTCACATAGGGAGTTGATACAAAACTGAGACTGAAGTGTGTATTGGTGTGCCTCTCTCAATGATTATGCTCTCGTGATTGAAAACAATGAGTATATATTATATTTAATGTGTAATACTAAAGTACTTTTTTATTTCAAAGCATTTAAAAATATTAACCTTAGATCTTTATTTACTAATTGTCTATTAGTAGATTCTTGTTTCATCTCTTCAGAAACTGATTTACACTACTGAGTCATATCAGTATAGGCAATTTAATCAAGAATCTTTACAACTAGATGTTCCTCATTATAAGGTTATAAAGCAACCAGTTTATTGGATTTTCATGTGGCATCTCATCTTGCATAAAATACCTAGGTTAAGAAAGATAGAATTACCATGAAATTACCATACTAATTATCATACTAAACCCTCAACTAAAAAATATTTATTAAAATCAAACCTCTGGGAGAACTTACGAGAAAAATCTATCTACTAGAGCATGTGCTTGCAGAGGTACATATAGTACATGTATATAGTATATGTGATATACATGGTAATCTTACAGTTATACGTTCTATATCTTACCATATATCACACATATGATCAGACATATATATATGCACATACATTTATATAAGTCAGATTTTGTGTAACTGTACATATACCTATGTACATACTACTCTGAATACCTGTAGTCATTGAATAATGTGATTATACAAGCTCATTTTGTATTTAAATTAATATCAAATTTTAATGTGGATCAGAGTCTCCTGGAGGACATGCTAAAGCAAAGCTTACTGGATCTGATGCAGAGGTTCTGATTTAGTAGTTTTGGGCCATTTGTAGCGGGGCCCAAAATTTAAATTTTTAACAAGTTCCAGGTGATGCCACTGCTGCTAATCTGAGAACCACACTTCAAAACTGACATATAGATAATGATAGTAACATCATTTATATTTTCCAGGTACTAGAGTCTTGGTTATTTATTGGGTTATTTATTACCTACAAACTTCCCATTTAGCTAACAATAGATACAATCAAAACACATATGAATACAATGATGTATCTGAAGCAGCCTGTTCCTTAAATTTCATGAGAAATATTCATTCTATTCACTGTCAGATTATTTTGGCTTCAATCAAAAGTGAAGCTTGGACTTCTCACAATTATTAACAGCTAAGATACCAATTGATTAACAATATTTCTACTTTTTACATAGTTTTAAGACTTTCTAATCACCTTTGAATTACAGTTTTCCCAGCAAGGGCCTCCATAATTATAATAGGGTGTCATTTAAATTCCTGTGTCCTGTATAAATGAATTAAATTCTTGAGCCCTTCACTATCACTCCTCATTATAAATGAAGTTATTATTTTAAATCTTAAATCCTCTGCAGCTAGGTATATTTCAATGATGTATTTAGGATTTATATTAATTTCAAATTTCTTAGTCCAAAATATTTAAGAGCAAATTGACTCTCTTTGCCTTGTACCACTAATAGTAGAATAATTAGTATAAGATCAGTGGTGTGCCAAGTGAGGGGGAAGCAATGTAGATTCTGATGAAGTACTTAATTTTAAATCTTTCAAAACACAGGTCAAGGGCACTCTGTAGCAGTGTCAGACTCATACTAGAACAGTTCTAATGCCCAGTCATCTTGGTTTCCCAGTGCATACTCCTCACAGTAGAAGGAAGGGAAGCTACCTGTCCCCTGATACCCTGAAGTTCTGACACATTTTAACAACTTGAAAGGTTAGCTTCAGCGGCAGTGATTTTGAAATTCTTATGATAATAATGTATCTGATTGGTTGCAAAAATAGTTTTTATTATCTTTTAAAATTAACCCAAGTGCATGGGAATTCCCTGGGGACTACAAATGATGTTAAATAAATCTAAAAAAATAAAAATAAAAAAATAAAATTAACCCAAGTGCAAAATTCAGAATATTTTAAAATTTACACCTGCATGTTTGAAAAGAATTATTTACTTCCATGCATTCTTTCAATTCACATGCAAGAGCTTTCTAATTTTTTAATTTTTATTTGCTTTTAATTGAAATGACATTGCATTATAATGTTATGCAAGTTTCAGATGCGCATCATTAAAAGTCAACATCTGCACATATTACATTAAGTTCACCCCAAAAAGTCAAAATAACATTTTAAAACCAACCTGTCTCTAAATGTTGAATAGATTGCTAAATTGAAGTTATTCTAATGTAAAAAGGGTTACCTTCAAAGTCTTCATGAAATTATTAATTGTTCCTAATTACCTAGTGACAAGATTAAAAATAATTCCATTAAAATGAATTTTGGAAATTTCAAGTTTATATAAAGAAATTCAGTAAAGTGGGTTGTTTGCTGATCATCTTACGTACATGTGGGGCACTTCTCTTATTTTATTCCTTTCATTTTCCTTTAACAAACTCTTTGAGACGGTAATGTGCCCACTTCTTGCCAACCTTATCTAGTGCCAGTCTCTCTGGATACTACAGTTCTTCAGCCCTGATAGCCTGCTTCACTTTTCAGACTTTGTTTTACTAAAATTAGCTGTAGACATAGACATTCTTTGCCTTGTGGAGTCAGTTGTTTTAAAGGTAAGTGACAACAAAGGCTGCAGTTGTTCAGTTAAAAAATATTGTTATTTTTCCTTAAATTTGAATATCAACTTTCTCAATTTTCTCTGACTACAGAGGCCAGTAATAGTAGCCATGAGTCTCGTATTGGTCTAGCTGAGGGGCTGGAGTCCGAGAAGAAGGCAGTTATACCCCTTGTGATCGTGTCAGCCCTGACTTTTATCTGTCTAGTGGTTCTTGTGGGTATTCTCATCTACTGGAGGTAAGTTGAATGTTTGTATTGGAAATGTATTTCATAGAGCTCAGATTTTGCCTGTTACTAATCTAAAATGACTTTTTTCGACATATGTCCAAATTTTCTTGTTAGTGACCATTAATTTATCTATAAAAAAGGTCACTATGAAAAAGGTGAATTTGTGAAGCCAAAGACATAATAATAAAAGATTAGATTGTTCTTCATCCTTCAGTCAAACAATTAAAGGTAAAATGATGGAACTTTGGCTTCAATTAATATTTAATACAGTGTTTTGACGGTTGCACTGTCATATTAATCTAAGTAACATTAAAACATCATCATAACATTTAACATGAATCTAAGCTTCTCAGTTTAAATGCTCCAGCTGTTATAATTTCAAAAGTTATTATTTAGGAAGCTATTTTTTTCTGAAATAGTAAAAAAATACTGTTTTGTTAGCAGTGGATTTTGTTCAAGTCACACATAAACTGCTAACATCTATATTAATGTGCATGGGATTTTAAACCCCATTATAATTTCTCTTAATGATGAAATGTCGCTTCACTCTGATCAATAAACTATTAAACCTTTAAAAGACATAAAATTTGTACCCATCATAAATATCCCATTCTCTACCAAGCAAAACAATACATAGAAAATCAGTAGTTTACTTGGGAAATAGTGTAAGTCAGTGCAGCTTTTATAATTATGTCCTGTAAATTAAGAAATGATGCAGCTTAGTACTTTTGACTTTGATTTTAAAAAAGAATTGTCTTCAGGTATAAATTAAAATCTTTTTATTTAGTAGCATCTTTCTATAATTTAATTCCACCACTCTTTATGTGTTATTCCAAAATATACACTTTCATTTTATTCAAAAGTTTTCACCATGTTTATTGATGGCTCCCCATGGGTCTAGTACTATAACTACTATGAGCGTCTATCAAAAAATGAATCAATCAATCAATCAACAAATAAATGCAAGTCAGTGCATCAAGAAATTCATGCTTATTGAGGAAGAATTTCCCATGAAAAGTAACACAAAAATAAATATTTCCCTAAAAGTAATTTCTCCCATAAAATATAATATGAAAGTATACAGGGGGCAGGGTAAATGTAAAATGTAGGGCTTCAACTGGATAATATTCAGAAAATGGAGATCGGAAGGACCTTCCAGGAAGGAGCACAGTGGGCAGAAAGACTAGGAGGTAGGAGGATGCTGGATAAATCTGAGACAGGGAACCCAGAGCATGGAGTTGCTTATGGTTGGACTTTGGTTGACAAAGGTAGAATGCTTTCATGGCCAGTTGTGTTTTATATTTGATCTCCTTTACAGAACAGAGTAGACTGCAGAGTATGGGAAACAGATCTTACTTTTGGTATTCTGTATGGGTTAGGAGGTTATTTTGTCCATAACAGGATGCACAACAAAGCTTCTTTTTTCACTAAAGCTTCTGTCTTCACTAATTCATATAAGTGCCAATGACTTTTTATAGAAGAATCCATGCTCAGAAGAGCATCGTAAACATAGTACATAATACATAAATGTTTACTCAATAAGAATTCATAATGCATTTTTTCCTTCTCCCAGTTAGGCTTGGTGGTCAAATGACTTATCAACACTGAAATAATCTTTGTTCAGATTACTGGTTTATATTTAATCTGACTCTCCCTGTCAAACCAGTTTTCAAAACTGATGGGCCTGGGGTTAAAAAAATTCAAATAGGATGGAAACTATAAAAATAGAATAGAGTTTCAATAGAGATATCAGATGATTTATACTTATAGGATTAAAACTATTAAGATGAGTCTTTTCATCTCTGTCATATAATACTTCAAGTCTATGTTCAACTTATTTATGATTTGATATTTTATGGAAAATTAAAATCTGGATTAGTATTTATCATTTGTTAATAATTTGTCATCCCATCAGCATTATGAGGAGAAAAAGACAAAATTCCAATTGAAAAATATTAATCTTAGCTTCAGCAATAAAATGTTTCTCTTTTCTCACAAATATGTACCTTGAATACAGAGTACATTAGTTTAAAATTAGAGCACAATGATGGTTTAATTTGCACATTTTGTGCCTATCAAATGCTCTGATAAAATTATCACTCTTACCCATTTCAAAATTTAACATACCTGCCCTACTCACATCCATTCAAGTTAATTCACTTGAAAATGTAACTTTTAGAATGGTAATACCTAGGAATATTATTTATTGAGCCCCCCCTCCAGTGAAATTGTTACAGCATTCTTCAAGGTTTGTGTGGCTTATTCAAATGCCACTGTAGATACATTTGCAAACAATGTGATTTTATTAACCAAGATGGAAAACGATTTAGAGCTTTGTGGAAGCTACAGCCTGTGGGAAAGATTTAAAAATCAAATGGCTGATCCAGTAAGTCCTAATAGTAACATGGTCTTTAAAGGTTATGTCTTTAAATTCTGTATAAACTAATTAGGAGAAAAAATTGTCAGAGTAGTGCAATAAATCCCTCTTGTCTAATTTACCTGATTCAAAGAGTTCCCTATGTTTTGTGTAAACCTTGAGAGAAAGCATGTTACAGCTGGAAGACTGAACAAACTCGAGGTGACAAAATCTAGGGTCCTTTCACTATTCTGCCTGGCATTTGTTTTGTGGCCTTGGGCATGTCATTTACCGACCTAGAAATTCATTCCTCTTTTTATCATTTGGGAGAGGTGCACTGGATCATCTTTAATATTGCAGTCAGGCATTCTTTAGGGTTTTTGTGATCGAAGCATCAAGATAAATATTGTTTTGTATTTGTGTACGGTCCTTAAAAAGGAATGATAATTACACATATCTAACTTTTAATTCTAAATACTGAGATGAAAAGGTGTAAATTAAATAATCAGATTAACATTGATTGATAGGACCTATATCTACAAGTTTAAAACAGTCATCACTTTTTTCGGCATGGCTGAGTGATAATTAGCAGGAGACGTAGTTATCAACACTTAGCACACAGGCGTGCAGACATTCGCTGCTTATACAGAACAGATGGACTATAGACATTAAATCTTGTCATACGTTAAATAATATGCCTTGGAATTATTTTCCAGATGTTTTAAGGTATAATTTATATGAGCCAGCTATAAGTTTGTAAGATGCAAAATTACTTCAGTAAGAAAGATTTCCAAAAAGTTATTTTTAAAGAAAACAAAGGATATTTTTGAGAACACATTTAAGAGTTAGAACTTAAAGTATGCCAAAGATATATTCAGCAAAGGATAACCATAACAAATATAGAGATGATCTTTCCATAGACACAGTTGTTTTGGCAGAAGGAGTTGGGAAAAAAAGCAATATAAATCTCTTTATTTAAATTCAAATGTGTGCATCTTTGAAGGTAGTTACAGCCCAGAATGGAGGCCTCCCAGTAGTACTCTGTCTTTTCAGTAGAATGTCACATCCCAAGTTAAGAATGAATAATAAAATATGCCTACACAATATACATATGAACTTCATCCAGAATTTATCTTGTACTATTTTAATTTAAATTTTTCCACTTAATAAGTTATCTGATATAATTTTTTAAGTCTCTCTTGCTGCTTGCAAATGCAAAATACATCATTAGACATTTATTCTCTAAGTCAACAGATACTTGATTACATAACTATAAAGAAAAAGCTAGTATTTACCCAGATATTATAGTAAACATTAGTAACATATTAAATGTCAATGCCAATATGCTTTAATTTGCCTTTTTCTATTTTGTTGGATGCTGCTCTCTTCCCAGTCTCTCATCCACTTCATCTATCCACCCTTCCTTCTTTCCTTCCTCCCTATTCATCCATCTTTCTCTACCTACGTATTCCAATCTTCCCTCCCAAATATTTTGAAATTTTAAGCTATCACATTTGAAGCTCAGGTAGACAAGGGAGTCTAGGATATGCCTGAATAACTTATGATTGGAGATAGTTAATTTCTGCTAGAAATCCATTTAATCACTCAACCTATCTCTTATACTCTGGCATTGTATTAAGAGCTGTGTTTACATAAATCAAAAGAGATGACCCAAAATTTGTTTCTGAAAATGAGGATTTAGGCACAAAGCAAATACATGGCAAAATAATTGACCTAACCACCAACTAATGAAAATCTTTAAAGTAAAAGGGGAAGAAGCACAATGAACTATGATGATAGACTATGGGGGATTTGGTGTTGGGTATCCTTTGGTGGAATCCTAATGTTACCACAAATAAAAGAGTAAGGTGTTATTTAAAAAAATAATAATAATAACATAGAATAATGTCCAGAAAGTGAAGGTCACACTTGGATGAATGAAATATTTTTTCAAAACAGTTTTTATAAAGGTGGATGTGAATGGAATTTTGTGTTAGATGCAGTGGGACAAAGAAACTGAAGAGGTAATAGCATTTTGGAAATGGAAGGTAGTAGCAAGGAGCTGGCTTAAGGAGGATATTTGCCTGGCATTTTAATGAGTGAGACATTTTGGTCAAGAAAGCTATATTTATATCAGGGAAGAGAAATATTGAGCTAGGAGACAAGGCATATTCAGAAATCCACAGGGTGTTTGTATTAATGAGTATAAACTTCAGGGAGGAAAGGTAAAAATGGTGAAGACCATAGGTAGGATGTAGCTATTGAAAGATCTTGTGCACCATAATCTAAAATGTGTAAAGAACTAGAGCCAATATGTCAAAATTACAAGGATATAAGTCTTTGGCTCAATACAAAAGAGATGTCAACAGCATGAGGTCTTACAGTGGAGGAGAAAGGCCTATTTGGGTACAAAATGGAGACACTTAAAAAGGAATGAGTTTTCAGTTAGTATAAGAAAAAAATACCTAGGGGCCTCCCTGGTGGTGACAGGGGTTTAGTCACAGCGTTATGAAGCTGTCCTCAGCCACTGAAGCATGAGTTTGATCCCTGGCCAAGGTGATGACCCACATGGGGCAGCAGACCTCTCCTGTCTCACCCACTGTTTCCCTCAGCAGTGTATTTCAGTCAGTCTGCCTATTCTGTACTCCACTCTGTCTCTGGTGAATCCTCTCACATCTCTGGCCTGTACCCCAGTTCTTGTATGCATAAATAAATAAATCTTTTTTGAAAAAAAGAAATATCTAGTAATTAAAGATAACTCATAAGAAACTGAGTTCTTAGTCATTGGTCAGTAGGTATTCAAATTGGGCTTCCTTTATATATGAAAGACACTATCCAAGGGATTCTTATATCTGCTGTGCATTAGGTCCCATAAGTATTTCACTACTTTTAGATTCATTGGAAAATAAATAGAAACCTTTCACTGACTCGTATAATGATATTTTAGAAGAATCAAAGTGATTTCTAATTCTTTAAATCAAGTATCAAACCCAGAGTTTTCATATCAATATGTGAGAACATGCTACATCTGTGATTACACAGATAAGCTAAACTTCCCTTACAGTCAGTGCCAGGTCCATCTAGTCTGATTTCTGTTCTGCTCAAATGTGGATTTTCAACAGGATAGTTTTTGCTTTGTCATGTGACCCATGGTTGTTAATCCACCCATTCCTCAGTCTACCATTCTCTTCCATTTCCAAGATATGGTCTTGGTACTAAGTCCCTTTGACAGTAGATTCTGTATCCACTTATCCTCTTGGACTATCTGTTTTCTCTTTAAAAACTTTCCTGTGTAGGGACTATGGTAATGGTACAGGGGTGCATTGGTGGTGGGAATTTCACAGGGGAAACATACATTGGACAAATATGAAGGATGATGTAATATTTATTTTTTAAAAGATATTGAAAATATAAAAAACTTTCTTGTGTTCTCTTATATAAGTTCTTCAGTATTATCAAAGTTTGTGGCATCATAGCAAAGAGCTAATTTTTCTTATACATCATTACTTTTGGATTTATTTTCACTTGTGACATTCAGATTATAAATGAAGGCTATAATTCTAAACTAATTATAGAATTGAACAAAATTGGAGGGCATCTACAACACAAAAGGTGTTTTCATCTTTGTTTTCATCAAAGATTTGCATTTGTGGGACTTGCCTTTGTCAGACTTGCATTTGCATAGGGAGGATGAACTAAAAACATGTCAGACAAATAAGCAAGAATACAAATAAGGTGTTTTCAGACCATGATAAGTACCACAGAGTAAGCAAAAGGCAAAGAATTGTGACTTGGTGAGTAGGTTGGTACTTTTAGCTAGTGCGTCAAGGAAAGACCCTCAAATAAATGGCATTTAATGCAAAAAAAAAAAAAAAATGATGGGCAGGATTAGAAAGGGGCCAGGGCAAAAACCCTGAGATGGTACTGATCCAGCCTCTACTGGGGAGAAAGAGAGGACAAGTGTAGGCAGAAGTCTAGAAGGTGAGGAAGGGATTCATCAAGGTCTTGGAGGGTCTTATAGCCCTTGTCAAAGTAGTTACCACTCTAACTCCAGTGGGAAGCCATTTAAGAATTGTATGCAGGCAAATGATTACTCGAAAATATCACCATTTGGGTGTGTCACAGAAGAACAAATGTTATGTTAAAGCTCATTAGGATAAATACCTTGTAGCTTGAAGCTTTTCAATGGAAAATGAGATTGGCATTTTCACTCAAATAGATATTTCCATAAACTTAACCACTCGTGAGTAAAATTTCAAATAAATTCAATGACCCATATCAAAGAGTGTCATTAGCAGTTTTAATTATCTAAATTTTTGCAATTAAGGCTGGTTTGCCTGAGTTTAGCAGCAGTTGGTTCTTTGCTCTTCTTAGGAGTTTATAATGTGCTCTTACCAGATGTTACTCTTATTATTTGAGTGAAAATAGATTCAGGTGACATTGTAGGTCATAGTTCCCATTGATTCCAAATATATTCATTCTCAAAACCCTCATCAACAAGACTAGCATCTGTTGGAAAGAAAATCACCCCTGTTTTTGGTTATATGCTCATTATTTCCTCACTTATGTTCTGTCATCAGTACAAATACTTACAGTCTAAAACTGACTTCTCTTTTCATCAGCATGTTAACTGCTGTGGAATTTTATTCCCCCATGGTCATAGCTTCCACATTTTGTTAGCAGCTGAATATACTCAGGAGGGCACAGGAAAATAATGCTTAGTGAAAATAGCTTCAGAAATGTTTTCTTTCCCACAGTGGTCCTGTCTGTGATGGCAGGACTTACTTGAAACAACAGCAGTGAAGAGAAACTAGCTATTGGGGTTCTGTGTCTCAGCAAAATACTATTGGGGGGCCTCCCTGGTGGCGCAGTGGGTTAAGTAACACACTATGAAGCAAACCGCAGCCACTGCAGCACGAGTTCGATCCCTGCTGCCGGCCAGGGAGGGGACCCACATGGCNNNGCAGACCTCTCCTGCTGTGCCCACTGCTCCCCTCAGCAGTGTACTTCAGTTGATCTGCCTGTTCTGCTCCCTGCTCTCTGTGGTGAATCCTCTCACACCACCCCACACCTCTGGCCTGTACCCCAGTGCTTGTATGCATAAATAAATAAATCTTAAAAAAAAAAATACTATTGGGTACCAACTCCAGATTCAAACTGTGTCTGTTTACAACCTGTCTGTTACCTGCTCCCTCTTCTGTGTCCAGTACAGGTACAACTGAAATAAATTTGGAGGAAGCCTGAGATAAAATTCTTTAATACCTTGTGTTTCATAAAATGGATTTAGACTGTTATGTATGTTTTATACCTGAAAATTCCTGTTACAAATTTCAGCAGCTCAGAAGTTGTCTTATTATCCTTGGTGGCTAGTAATATGAATTGCTTTCCTCTCTTCCAGGAAATGCTTCCAGACCGCACACTTTTATTTAGAGGACAGTACGTCCCCTCGAGTAATATCCACACCTCCAACTCCTATTTTTCCTATCTCAGGTAATAGCTCAAGTATGAGCATGTGTAGCTAGCTGGTAGATGTTGAATGAAAAGCACAATGCTGAAATATTTCTCCTTACTGGTGTACTTGGTAAACAACTATAATATAGATTAGTAAATGTGTTCCCAGAATATTTATGACCATAATGTGTTGGGCAAATGGACCCATACCTTGTCCTCACTCATTTTGAACATTCTTATCTATATAGATCATAAGAAAAATGATGTAAAATTGTTCAAATGTAAATATGTTAAAGAACAAAAACATTTATAGCAATAAAATAAGAGTTAAGAATAAAACTTTCAGTCATTTCAAACACTTTAGTGAAAACCTAAAAAGCAAACATGATAAGTATAGATAGGAGAAAATAAAAAGAATTTTACTTTCTTTCCAGTCATCTGATTTTATGTAAGAAACGTTTTCTTAACTCCATTAGAGAAAAAAAAAAAACCTGTAAAATAGTGGGAGTAGAAGAAAAATATGAGGACAAAGTATATAGTTGCCTGAAAAGTCTGAAATGTTGAATAGTTGATTATTTGGGAAAGTACTGATGGTTTTTATCAGTGCTTACCTGTTTAGCAATTTTCAAAAATTATCTGTGGTCATTGTGATTAAGGTATGCTTTGAACCTAGAGTTCACACTGTAACTAAGTTCACAGATACTTAATTAGTTAACATTTTATAACATTTCAGAATGAAAAGAAGTAACAGAAAGGAATTCTCTAGAAACATGTGAATTATGGAAGGTACTGGAGAAGAGACGATGGGACAAGGACTTTGAGAACCACCAAACCAGGGAAAACTATAGGAAAAATTCATGTATATGGTCATTTTTAATTGTCTGATATTCCACCTGTTATTGTTAGAGACCCAAGTTCTACACAGTTATTTTCTTAAATCTCATGATATAAAAGAGAGAGAAGCATTTTCTTTATAATTTCCAAGAGGCAAAGGTATAAGGATTATTTTTCTTTTTCCTCTAGCAACTCTTTGTCTTTAACCACCACAGATTTACTTCTTTTCTATTTTATATTAAGATTTTGTACCTTTATTTTAGTACAGTACAATTCTCATTAACATATCTTAATTTTGAGACTGACAGCTGTCAGTTATCTGTTACATTTTGATTCCTTTCATTTTCTAACAGACCTCTTCTGCATACCGGTCAGCCTGGGTATGCAAATTAACCATAATGTTACCGTAATGTTTATTATTAACAATGAGCAAAATAATCAAGTATCAGAACCTCATCCCGGAAGTCAAAAATTTTCCTATTTCATTTCTCAAAATAATAGTCCAAGGCAACCTCTCATTTTGACTAATTTTGCTCTCAAAATTGCGGTCTTGGGTCTCCCTGGTGGCACAGTAGGTTAAGCAACGCACTATGAAGCAAACCGCAGCCACTGCAACCCAAGTTCCATCCCTGCCACCGGCCAGGGAGGGGACCCACATGGCACAGCAGACCTCTCCTGCCTCACTGGCTGCTCCCCTCAGCAGTGTGTTTCAGTCAGTCTGCCTGTTCTGTTCCTGGCTCTGTCTCTGGTGAATCCTCTCACCTCCAGCAACTCTGGTCTGTACCCTAGTTCTTGTATGCATAAATAAATAAAATCTTTTTAAAAAAAAAGAAAGAAAAGATGTGCTCTTAATCACCTGAAGATGCACATTTTCACACAAAATCGGAAAATAAAAAGATAGGTTACTCTCATTTACAGACCAGTTCATAAAAGAAGTTATCAGAATAACTGATATGTATAAAAAGCAGTCCTTTCGTAAAAAGAGGTTAGCTGTGCAGCATAGTATCACTGGGTTAGAAGGACATTTACCAAAATTAATGATGTAGATGTGACAAATTATTTCTGTTTTCTTCTCTAATTATGAAAGCTACTTCAAGGCAAGATCCTTTTGTAGGTGTGAAGGCAGAATTACACCTTTGTCTAGTGTTTCTTAAGCTTAACTGGCTAATTCAATTTTAGTATTCAGGTATACTCATCAAGAGAGAGAACAGATGGATTTTTTTTTTTTAAATCAACCAATTCTTGGTAACTGAAGATTAAAAATATTAAGTGGTCTAGATGCTGAACATCTGTTGGTGTAAATAACTGTTTCTAGTGAAATGTGTTTGATGTTTCCTTGTCAGAGAAATCACTTGTGAAATTGCATACTGTGAACTAGTAATATGTTTAAGCTAAGAAAGTCTTTCAGGGAAGGAAGGGACAGATTCAGTTAAAATAATTTGGCCCCTTCTCAATTAATTAACAGAACCAGTGACTTTGTTTACATAGCATATTTTCAAGTTAGAATTCTTGAATTTTTAAAGACTAAGAGTCCCAAAGGTTTTTGACATTATGTTTAATGAATAGTTTTCCTATAAATGTCTTTTTTATAAAAACAACAAAAAATTATCGAATGTAGACATCTGCTCTAAGTTATTAAACTATACAATTTTATAAAACTGAAATTGTATTATCTTTAGTCCATGGTAAAATTGAAAAGACACAATTTCTGCTTCCCCCACCTCCCAGATTTTACATGCCTTTCTCAATCATTAAATTAAAGAATGCTATCTATAGAGTTAAAGTTAAAATAGTGGTATCTATCAAGAAATGTAGTTCTTTGGTAAGAAGTGAGATTCCTGTGATATTTATCAATTAATGTGAAAATTCTTTTCTCTTTACAGTGTGAAAGGAAAAGAGTCCTGATCGAATTAGATTTCTAAAATGCAGGGTTTTATTGATAGTAAATACAGTGAAAATTAGTAATCATTGCTTATTGTTTTATTGAATTATAAGATTCACTTGAATAGGAATAATTGAAATCTGAAGTTGTTTAGAAAAGGCACTTTTAAGTCTTTATAAATGAGAGGCACATTCAGTTCTGTTGAATTATCCTTTCCAACCTAATTTTTTTATTCACTTAGATGATATTGGAGCAATTCCAATAAAGCACTTTCCAAAGCATGTTGCAGACTTACATGCAAGTAGTGGGTTTACTGAAGAATTTGAGGTATGATTTTAATATGTCTGTTTCAAATAATGTAGAAAATAGCAAATTTTAAATATTACATAATAAACTATTTCTTGGCCTAAAGACCTTGAAATAATTTTTCCTTCTAGTGAAGTGAATACTTACATGTTTAGGAGATGTGTCCTGGTTATCATGTATTTAGAAAATTATCTAAATATATATATATCCATTTTAAAAATTTACACTAATGGAAAAATCAAAACAGTAATAGTTCTTTCACATGAAATGTAGATCTCCAGTATTCATTTTTATTTTAAATCTGAATTAGTAACACTAATTCTTTTTCATCTTCTAAATTACATGAATTATATTGAACCATTAAATTTCATGATGTTTAGTCAAATTATATACAAACATCTTAATTGTAAGTATCACACCAATATAAATACAGAAGCGTTTAGATAGTCCTTTTATTATAGGTAAAAGCCCATCTTTTCAACAAAATATGAAATTCTTTTAAAAAGCTTTTGACTTTGCAATCAGTGAAAAATCTTTTAGTTCTTCATTCATTTGCTAATATTTAAATGCTTTTTAAAATAACTTAATATTTAAATTTTCTTTAAATATTATATTAAAATGCTCATATGGAGGGGGCAGGGAAATTTACTGAAAATTTGTCATGACCCACTGAACTATCAGTTAAGCAGATTTTTTCAAAATAAGGAGTGATAAGCCTGGAATTAATAATAATGAACCCCAAAAGTAAAATCTACTTTATTGAGGATTCCTTAATATGCCAGTCTTTCCATCAAATTCTTTGACATACAACCTTCATCTAACTTGGGAAGTTATTTGTTTTTTATTTCTATTCATATTACGGGAAGTTATTTGTTTTTTATTTCTATTCATATTACTAATTAAATCATCCACCATTGAAATTTATTACAATAAGTAGCAGGGCAACAATTCTAATCTCTGATGGTGATTTTAAAGGAATGCCCCTTTCTATTCCTGCAAGAAAAGGGATACTCAGCAACCTCCCCTCTGGTTTCCCTCTGAGGGTCACATTTCTTTTCTGCCTCTTCCTTCCCAACAAGCCCCCACTCCCAGTGCTCTGTGGTCCTCCCTCTTTGCAGAAGTATCCCCCAGTCTCCATTATACCCCAAAACTCTTTCCCTAGTCTCACCAAGCAAGACAGACTTAGGGAAGGAAAATGATGTAGATTGGAAAGCCTTAAGAAATCAAAAGAAGTAGAAAGAAAGGTCATGTTTTTGCTAAATGAGAAATAATAAAAACCAATGTATTTTATCTTAAAAGAAATCTTACTCATAGCTTCATTGAATAAGAAGGAAGTATAAGGCCTCCCTGGTGTCACAAGGGGTTTAGTCATAGCACTATAAAGCTATCCGCAGTCAGTGTAGCACAAGATCGATTCCAGGCCTGTGAGGTGACCCACATGGGGCAGCAGACCTCTCTTGTCTTGCCCGCTGTTCCCCTCAGCAGTGTACTTCAGTCAATCTGCCTGTTCTGTTCCCCACTTAGTCTCTGGTGAATCCTTGTACCACCCCATATCTTTGGTCTACACTCCCGCTCTTGTATACAAAAATAAATAAATCCTAAAGAAAAAAAGAAAGAAGTATGAGGTAATGACAAAGTATCATGAAATAATACAAAGAACTACATACTTAAAATATCAATTTTTTTAACATAAACTCACCATTATTGGGTGGTGAAATGCTAACTCATAGATATTATCAGGCTCATATGAAACATAATAATTGAAAGAGGGAGAAAATTCAAGTGTGGGTCTAATCTTCCAAATGTTAAAAACTATAAGGAAAAATATATAATTTATAATAAAAGTTATTGATGGCATATTGCCCAAAGGCAGGTTTATAGTTTTGATAACTATAAAATTATTTTGAAAATTATTAAACCATTCTTAATTAAATTCATAAAATAACTCACATTTTACTGAAAAGTTATGTTTTCTTAGTTTCATTGCTTTTAACTCATAGTCTGATTCAAGAGAACTTTTCATTAACTTAGTAATTAGCTTAATACCTGATAATATTATCTCCTTTTTAAGTGATTCATGTATTGACTTGTCTTTAAATCTAGAGTCAGAATGAGTTGCTGCAAAAGAGACCTTAAAAGTTTAATTGGAGAGAGCCTGAGACATTTTATTATGAATCAGACTGGTGTCTGGGTTATTTACTTTCTCAAAAAGTATAAGGCTTTCTTATTATTATCTTAATACTAAATAATCATAAATTCCAATTTAATATATTTACATAGAAAACATCTTGAAAAATATTTAATTAATTTTAAAAGAGAACTGGAGAATATTTTTTCTGTACCTATTGATGTATATATCAAAAAGAAGTCTATTAATTAAATATATAATTATTTAGATAGTAACACTATCTAAATTTTGTTTCAAAAATCACATAGTGTGTGTAATAAAAATTTTACTAGATTTTTTTAATTCTTTGGCAACCCTAAATCAGTACAAATAGAAAACTTTACTCTTCAAAATCACTCAAAAAACAATATATGTATATATCACTAATTCATAGTTTCAAATAGTGCTGTAGTAGGCAAATAAAATTATATTTGTAAATTCAACCATTACAACAAAAAAGTGTTATCAAATACGTTTTTCTCATCTGCATTTTAAAATTCATTATTATGTTATCACTGTTTACTTTCTAAAGGATTTTTTCCTTTTACATAATATTAAGGTTCCAAATTGTTAAAAGTTTTGATTTGCATGCAACTGTTTGAAACATTCTTGTTTTGTTAGTATTTGACAAATGTATTTATTGCATGATCATAGTTTTCCATTGTAAACCTAATATGAACGCTTTTTTTTCTCATTTGTCGTGTGCTGTGGAATTTGATTTCTTTACTTTTTTGGCATTCATTCCCTCATTAGACACTGAAAGAGTTTTACCAGGTAAGGCATTATTTCACTGCATTTTCTTTTAGCCAAGACATAGTTGTAACATGTAAAAAATTTATATGGAATAAATTATTTTGTTTGTTTTGTCATTCTCATTGTATTTCGAAGAACTTTGCTTAAAAGGCTACATGTTAAAATAGTCTACATACAATTTCTTTACAGGAAGTACAGAGCTGTACTGTTGACTTAGGTATCACAGCAGACAGCTCCAACCACCCCGACAATAAGCACAAGAACAGATACATAAACATCGTTGCCTGTAAGTGTATCCCTAACTCAGATCTGACTCTTATCATTCCTGTTACTGTGCTTTTTTTTTTGAAAAAAATTTTTAATTTAATTAATTAATTATATTTGACATATGTTACTGTGCTTTTAAGTGAAGTCCTGAAGGCTTTACATACCACGCCTCAGTGTGGCTGTTACAAGTTCTTGATAGGGTTTTATTTTCACTCCAATTTAAATATATTCTGCAATTTTTGACATCCATTTCTTTTTTAAATAATTTATATATGTGTGTGTGTGTATACATATATATATCATTGTTCATTTTTTTTACACTGTTTGCTTTCTATTCTCAGGTGTAGTCCCCATAGAATTTCTACCACCAATTTACCCGTGCACCATCGCCATAATCCCTTATGTTCTTCCCGCCCTCATTTTGATCCCTCTTCCGCCCTCTCCCCTGCAATGTCTCTGATTTATAATTGTTTATTTTGTTTTGTTTCATTTTTTATTGTTATTGGTTATTTTCCCTGATCACTTATTTTGTTCCCTTATATTCTTCTTATAAGTGAAACCATCTGATATTTTCCTTTTTCATTCTGATTTATTTCACTGAGCATAATCCCTTCTCACTCCATCCATGTTGCTATGAATTGCCTTAGTTTATCTTTTTTGATTGCTGAATAGTAGTTTATTGTGTATATATATATATATATATATATATATATATATACCACACCTTCTTGGTCCAGTCATCTATTTTTTGGACATTTGGATTGTTTCCAAGTCTTACCTATTACAAATAATGCTGCAGTAAACACAGATGTGCAGGTATTCTTTTGAACTACCATATGACCCAGCAATTCCATTTCTAGGGATCTACCCAGAAGACACAACAACATTAATTCAAAAGACACCCATTTCTTTTAAAAAAAAACCAAACTCAAATTGTAATATAGTTCTTTCTTCAGGCCTTATGGACAATAAATCTCTTCTTACTGTGTCTGTCATTGTTTTTATTCGGTTATTCTATTTTCACTTGAGATATACCAATTTTCATGAGAAGTTTCTAACCAAATGAGATTTCCTTTATCCTTTCTACTCAGTCCTCCCCACCACACACACACACCCTTTTCTTCCCCCTCTCGCCCTTATTCTTAGGTTCTTATAAAGATTCAGTTTATTGTCTCTTTATTCCTTCTTTCCCTTCATTATCTCAACTGTTTTCTCTTCTTCTCCTCAGTCAACTGACTTTTTTAGTGCAGATTAACCTACTTAATCTTATTAATCTTACCAACTTTTCCATCTTCTTATACAGAACCTCCTGTTTCCGTTTGTTTTATTTTTTTAAATTTTCCTTCACATTCTTTTTTACTCTATTCCATTTCTTAAAAATCACCTTCACCACCCCCTTCCCAATCTTTTATTTTCATCCTTCCTTCTATATTCCATGGGTCTCCCGAGATTCAGGGAACATGGTATTACCAGCTTGGTTATTTAAATTCTGGGTCTGCTATAGTTTTGGAAACCAAAGAAATGACACTCTCCTTCTTCTATCATGTTTTCTTAAATAGTCAGTGTAAATACTGCCTTTCCTTCCACAAAATCTTTTATTTCAGTAACAGTCTCAGCTTCATGTTTGCCTTCCTTGATTGAAGCAAGTATCCTGACTGCACTAAAAACTCAATTGCTTCTTAGAAGTTACTGTTAGACTATACTTCTACAAGCTGAATGGGAAACACACAGCAAGTCATCGAGACAGGGATGAAGATGAACAGTTCTTGAATGACTGTGTGTCTAGCACTGTAAAATCATGACTTCAACCTTGCCAAGATAGGTACTGAGAGTCTTATTTTAGAGATGGAGAAAAACAACCCAGAAAATTTACCCAACAACAGTACCCTTCTAAGATATGGTATATGTATGCAATGGAATACTATTCAGCAATCAGAAAAGTCCTGCATTTTGCAGTAACATGGATGGAGTTGGAAGAGATAATCCTAAGGGAAATAAGTTAAAAGGAGAAGGAAAAATACTGAAATAAGTAGAATGGTGTCAGAAATAAGTAGAGTATTGAGAAATCAAATAAAGGACCAGAGAAAGAGAACCTTAAAAAGCTAAACCTTGAAAACTGACTATAGAACTGAAGTATGCAAAGAGGGAAGGAAGAGGGGGAGGCATAGGAACAAACTGGGGGAGAAGCATGATTGTCTATGGAGGTGAGCTATTGGTGACTTGGTGATGAACACCCTATGGTGATGATACCTGATGGAGAGAATCCTAATGTTACCACAATTAAAATAATAAATTATGATTAAAAAATAAGTCAAAATATTAGATGTGAAATATAAAAATCAGTCTATCTGACATCCAAACCCATCTTTCCTCAGCCACCCATCTATTTCTGCAAACACGCCCTGACCTTTGTGAGCTGCAGTACTCACAGAATATCTTTTGACCTATAATGGTTTGGCTATAGCCACTTCTTCATTCTTGAGAAGAATAAATAGTCTTCCCAGGGAAACTGCTTCTAGGCAACACTTTTGTTTCATACTATGTAGTCCCTCCAAATAAATATAGCTTCTCTGTAGAACTGAAGTGAATCCAAACTTCTTATTTCAACATATTTGAATTACCAAAGTCCATTTTCTATAGTTTTCATCCTCTTTTAATTGATGGTGCAGAGTCTACCCCCTTTTGACTTGGGCAGCTATTGTTCTGCCTACATAGGCAGAGAACCTCTTTGAGGTACTTCCCTTGAAAGACCTGTTTGCTGTAGCTCTCACCCAAACTTCCTTCTGCTTTCTTCTCTACTTCCTCTTCCTTATCACTCTCCAGTTCAGAGGCTGCTATCCTCTTCACCTTTCCCTTGGACTCTCCACTGTTCATAGCTCCAGCCTCCACACAATACAATCTGTGCCTTCATAACTTTGTTGTCCTTTGCATCTGTGTTGACACCTGTGCATTGCTTTCTGTGTCTGTACCTTATTTTCACCTTCCACATTGGGAAAACCTATTATATTGATCTTTACTTTCGACAACTCTGTATACCCCAAATGCCTACTAACATAAATGTTTTTGCATTGATTTTAATTGTATTTAATAAATTATGTTATAAATGTAAATAAGCTTTATGCTAAAATATAGTCCATGAAATATTTTCTTTTTTATGATTTTTTTATGATTTCTTATCATGAAATATTTTCTTTTTCTTTTCTTATTACAGATGATCATAGCAGGGTCAAGCTTGCCCAGCTTGCTGAAAAAGATGGAAAACTGACTGATTACATCAATGCAAATTATGTTGATGTATGTATGTTTTGATTAAAAGTTTATGAGAGTTATATTAGACAATAAATTCATTATATCACTGTGTATTATGATATACTGATGCTTAATATGTATTTTATAATAGATAATAAAAAATAGAAATCAACAGTCAGAGAAAACAGGCTGGAAATGCTTGTTCAATGTACAAGGGATACATGGATAGGTGATAGATACAGAGATAGATAGATAGCTAGGTAGGTAGATAGATAGATAGATAGATAGATAGATAGATAGATAGATAGATAGATAGATAGATAGATAGATAGATTTCTTTAAAGGGTTGTTCCAGTGTTTACTTTGAGTGTCTCTTAGATCCAATTCAATGGTGTATATATAGCAGATGTAGCAGATGATCAATAAATACTGACTGGAAAATTTCCAATGTGCTATTGTCTAAAAAGCAAGCATTTGATTACTAAAGCAATTGTTAGTCTTTGTAGTCTTGGGCACTCCTCAGGATACCCAGCTTTATGGAATTTCTTGGATCTCTCTGGTGCTGTAGCCCACTGACCAACTTAGTGCATTTTCACTGTGTCAGTTGAATGTCAACAGAACTCGATTGTTTCCTTGTACACACCTCACAATCTAGCTGCCTTGAAGTTTATGCTTAGTGAACAGGTAATCCAAAGACCTGACTACCAAATACCAGTATCCATGGGTTTATTATAGGCAATGACTGCTTGCTTCCAGAGGAAACAGTGTGTATGCCACGTCCAATACTGACTTTGAAATAAGAGCTGGTTTTGAATCTCAGATCTGCCACTGTTTAACTGTGGGAACTTAGAAAGCCACTTAACTACTCTGAGGTTCAATTTCCTCATTTCCAAATCAGGGATGATGCTTTCATCTTGCATAGATTAAGGATTAGGAATAATTCTTATAAAATATCTTAGCCAAGATGATCCTCAGTGTTAATGATTAGCCCTGCTCAGTATTGCCAAGGAGATGGTACGTTGACACAACAAGGGTGTCCTAACTGTTTTAGACAACTGAGTCCCAAATCCTCAAATGCACTTCAAAGCAACACAGTCAAGCATAGCAAATGCACTTGGACTAAAAATACAAGTAATTGTGGCTATATTAAAACAAAGGGAACTCTTCTTTTTTTTTTCCCCAGAAAAAAAGAAGTTTCTGTATTTGCTAGCACTATCAAGTTTCTCCAGCTTTGCGTTTATAAGAAAAAAGTACTGACCTTAATATAGTTAAAAATAGCAAATAAACCAGTTAGTAAGCAAAATACCTGTCATTTATTTCTTCAGGGTTACAACAGACCAAAAGCATACATTGCTGCTCAAGGTCCACTGAAATCCACAGCTGAAGATTTCTGGAGAATGATATGGGAGCATAACGTGGAAGTTATTGTCATGATTACAAACCTTGTAGAGAAAGGAAGGGTATGTAGGTAATCTGTGTGACATCTCCGAATAATGTTTATAAATGTTTTACATTGTTTTTAATAGATTCAGCATTAGGAAGCAGCAAACATTTGACAGCTAATCAGTTTTTTTTTTTCAAGGAAGTATGACCCTGAAAAGGAATCACTAAAATTATAGGTAAAAATGTTTCACTATCAACTAAGCCATCTGCTATTTAAATGCACTCTTCACACTCTGAGAACAAGTAAATGGGAACTTGTTCATTGAGAAACAATGTAGAAAAATAGATTTTAATTCACAAGATCTGCAATCTCATGCTGGTTCTATAGTGACAAACTGCATCTGGTCTCACTTTCCTTATCTGCAAACATGAGGATTAGACCAGATCATGTCAAGTCTCATTCAGTTCAATGGATGTGTGCATGGATGGGTGGATGAATGGATGGGTGAGTGGGTAGGTGGGCGGTATCCTCTACAACTAATTTGCAATTACCTAGAAATAAAAAAAAAAGTTTTTTATTTAGAAGAGTAAAGGAGTTCATTCCTGTTACTATCTCAGGCCTTTACTGATTTCGGACAACTTTATTTGAAATATGGAAGTAGCAACTTTACTTTCTCTTTTGCAGAGAAAATGTGACCAGTACTGGCCTGCTGATGGTAGTGAAGAGTATGGGAACTTTCTGGTCACTCAAAAGAGTGTTCAGATGCTTGCTTATTATACTGTAAGGAATTTTACCCTCAGAAACACAAAGGTAAAAAAGGTGAGTCAATAAAGAATGGGCAGCATCAGCAAGTCCTTTTTTTAAGTGATTGGGTGTATAACCCAAGAGAGGGTAAAATACATAGTTAGAAACAGTATGACTTCTCACCACAACTACACCCAATCTTAACTGTCTCTTCTTCTAAGTCTTTTTTTAAGATTTATTTAATCATCTTTATGCTTATAAGACTCTATGCATTTAATGATCTTATGCATATAAGGAATGGGGTACAGGCCAGACGTATGGGGATGAAAGGAGTCACCAGAGACAGAGTGGGATACAGAACAGGCAGACTGACTGAAGTACACTACTGAGGGGAGCAGTGGGAAAGGCAGGAGAGGTCTGCTGCGCCATGTGAGTCTCCTCCCTGGCCGGCGGCAGGGATCGAACTCGTGCTGCAGTGGTTGCAGTTGCTTCACAGTACTGTGCTTATTCCCTTGCGCCACCAGGGAGGCCCCTCTTCTAAGTCTAAATGCAGTCATAGCTTAGGACCCATATTGGTGATCACCGTAGATGTAATGGATGGGACCAATATGAGAACAGCCCTTCCAGCTAAAAATAGCAGAGATTGGCATGAGAAAAAGAAAACAAAGACCTCAAAATACAATGGTGTATTTGTCAGAATTCTCCAGAGAAACAGAACTAATAGAAGATATAAGGATATATGGCCAGGGGGTGGTAGGGGGAAATGTTGAGAGACAGAGAGAGATTTTAAGGAGTTGGCTTATGTGCTTGTGAGCACAAGTCTGGAATCTATAGTATCCAGCAGCCTGGATAGTCAAGTAAGAGTTGATCTTGTAGTCATGTTTCCAAATCTATCAGGAAAGCAATTGAAAATTCATATAGGATTTCTTTGTTATGATTTTCAAGAGAATCCCGTGTTCTTCAGGAAACCTGTCTTTACTCTTAAGGCCTTCAACTAATGAAATGAGGCCTACTCACATTAGAGAGCATAATCTGTTTTACTCAGATTCTTATGATTTAAATATCAAGCACATCTAAAACATACCTTAGCAGTAACATCTGGTATGATGTTCGACCAAACCACTGACCACCAGAGTCTAGTCCAGTTGACACATGCAGTTAACCATCACAAATGATGATGTGCTTTCTTCGCTTATCATCAAGCTGTGAGTCCTGAGTTGATGTTCAAAGACCCCGAGTGTGAGTATGTATGTGTGCATATTCGTGTATATGTGGATGTGTTCTTGCTTTCTGGATTCTTCCAGGGTTCCCAGAAAGGAAGAGCCAGTGGACGTGTGATCACACAGTACCACTACACCCAGTGGCCTGACATGGGGGTGCCTGAGTACTCGCTGCCGGTGCTGACCTTCGTGAGAAAGGCATCGTATGCCAAGCGCCATGCAGTGGGGCCTGTTGTCGTCCACTGCAGGTGAGTTTCAGAGACAGGTTTCCAGACCCAAGGATTTCAGAAAAAGGATGCCAGTGGAGCAGAAGTTTTGCCAAAATAGGCACATAGTAAGAGGGTTGAATTATTACCCACTTTCACAAATATTGATCATTTGGAAATAGGTGTGCCAGCCACAGAATTTGATTGCTGAGTATGTCAAAGGACTAGGTATTTTCACAATGTGTATTATTTGATTTGATTGTTGAATTGGCTTTCAACTTATCAACTCTGTGAGGCAGGCAGCATGATATGTTGTCATTAAACAACCATTTATTACCACAAAATGCCCAGGAATAAATGCTTGAGGCATGAGCTAATGCCTAATAGTTAATAGTCTAATGTAGCATTATTATGCCATGTTTGTATTAGAGAAATCACAACATAGTGCAAGAAATTTGGTAAATACTTTTAACTTGTTTTTAAACAGTTTGGGGTCAAAATTCCTTTTTCATTTTCCTGAGCAATTTGTCATTGCCCCAAAGTGTTAATTTCCAAGATAGCGCAGATGTTGTGAAGAAGAAACCATAGAGATTTTAATCTCATGTTTTTTAATTTAAAATATAAATAGCAGTGAATATTTACTGAGTGCTGACTCTGTATCAAGCTTTATGACCACAGAAATCAAATTCATTTCTATGTACAGCATCGTTGTCCAAGCAGCGCCTGTGTTTTACAGAAGCCAGACTTTCCCTTTGATATACAACTTATCTGACACATTCTAATTACCTATCTCATGAGTGATCTCAGACAAAGTTTGAGAGACCTGTGTTGAGTTTTTCATCTGTGAGCCTGCCGATAAGCTGAGGGAAATGGGAAGCTGCAAGGAAAATAGCTCTGAAGGTCAGGGATTGTTTCTTAGCAAATGGAGAAGGACAGGCTATTGTGCAGAGCAGGTGCTAACTTCCACTCTAGCACTTCCTACTTATGGGAGCATTTGAAAAGAAATCCCTGTCTATGAATTCTGTCTCTCCAATAGCGGCTTTGAAGAAGTCGAGAGATAATGGCCCTTTAGAAATGACTGAAGTTAGGCTTTATTCCTCACAATCTCACTGAAATGATATTTTCAACTGAACACTTTATCAAATTCTTTTCCCCATTAATGTGGAAACCTTTACAAACACATCTACCTGGCAATACGGACCTGGGGACCTTTGCTTTTCAGAGTTTGGTGCATCAGATGCTTTCATTTTTCTGAGATGAAATGCCTATTTGTTGTGCTCTGCTACATATTTCCATTGTGTGCTATATAATCATGATAAATATAATTATTGATAGATTAAAATCTCCAACAGAAATAGGTTGTTTTTCAGTTGTGTCAACACAAGTTGTGTCAACTGTTTTATTTGTGCCAACAAATAAAAAGGAAAACTTTTTATTTGCTCTTTGAAGTGTTATACTTAGTTACTAACCTGTTCATAGCTTTGGGTTGCTAAATTACACGTGATATGGCTCATTTGCTTGGAGAAGAAATTATTTTAATTTTCAAGACAGCCTGTAGCTACTGATCTTCAACTGTATCTGAGGCCCGACGTTGAGCTAGTTCTCTGTGTTCTTTTCAGTGCTGGCGTTGGCAGAACGGGCACGTACATTGTGTTAGACAGCATGCTGCAACAAATTCAACATGAAGGCACTGTCAACATATTCGGCTTCTTAAAACACATCCGCTCACAAAGGAATTATTTGGTGCAAACAGAGGTATGATGAAAAGGTTAATTCTATTAATCTAAAGGTTAGAAAAGTCTCTAAAATGCTAAGATTAAATACACCAGAGTTTGTATTACCGGGTTTTTTGTCTCAGAGGGCTGATGTGATGAAGATCTACAAACTGGGTGGGTGGTTTACACCCAGAGTGGGGGTGGTTTACACCAACAGACATTATTGTACTTCGGTTTTGGAGGACCCAAAGTCAGGGTGTTGGCAGGATGGTACTCCCTGCAAACCCTGTTCTCGTCTCTTCTAGTTTCTCAGATGCAGCAACATGACTCCAAGCTCTGTCCCTATCATCTGCCCCTGCTGTCTTCTCTCCTGTCTCTGTCCAGATTTCCCTTTTCTATTAGGACACCAGTCCCGAGTCCACAGTGGCTGATTGCATCTGCAGACACCCCATTAACAAGTGAGATCACATTCTGTGCTACTTAGGGCTTCGGCATATTTCTTGGGTGACACAATTCAACTTATTATACCAGGAAATTGTCTTTAAGTCCTAGATGGACCAGGTAACTCATATCTATTTTGTGACCAATTGAGACGTATTATTTTTTTTAAGGGAAATAACATCTTAACACATATTATTATCTTATTATTTAAATCTTCAATCTAAAAGCTACACTATGATTAGTCAAAGTGGAACAGTTTAAAAGACATCTTTATGCTACAGTTTCTTTATACCACTGTCCTTATATTTTGAGTGGTAGAATGAACAGAAAGTTGATCTGGTATAAGGTGACTATGTAGGTATTTAGTTGGGTGAGAAACAAAAAATATTTTCCCAGCTTGTTGCAATTCCCAATTAGTCTGCAACAGAGAGGATTGCTGAGTTCTTGTGCCACTTCCACCGTTTGTTTTAATTTAGCACTATCATATTGCATTACAGTTATATGAGAATATGTCTAAGACTTATCTCCTCCTCCCCTGCACAGGGTTCCCTGCCTTCCTTTTCTTTGTGTGTGAAACTCAGTGGGTATTTGTGAAATGAATTAATAGTGATAAGATGAGTGATAAAATTAATATACATTTTTAAATGTATATTAATAAAATTAATTAATAAAATTAATATTCATTTTTACTAGTAGGTCCCAACCTGACTAAATTACCCTTGAGAAACTGAAGGGTTAATGTAAGTGGTTTAGTCAAAGCTCTTTTGGGAAGTATTTTTAAGATGACCCTGGTGCTTGAAGATACCAAAAAAGAGTAAGTCAGTTGGTCAACACCAATCACCATTAACAAAATCCTCAAGTTTTTCCTGCATATTGTGAAGGAATGGATTCATGTTCATCTTTTAAAATTATACATTTTAAGCTCAAATAAAATTCCTGCTTAGGAATGTAATCATTTATTGCACATATCATTTATTGTACATAATTTGTTGTCCATATTGTACATAATTTCTAGACACAAGAAAAATTGCCTATCTCTGTCTTCCATATTGCTAAATAAAAAATGAATTTGAATTGACTGTGGGGATATCAGCTTGAGAGCCATAAACAGAAGGCTGGGTAGGTTTTAATATCAAACCAAACTGAAGCTCATTTCCTCAAGTAGGTAAGACAGGAAAAAGTCCCAATTATGAAATAAAAGTAAACTACTAGAAATGGTACAGTTATCCTAATTATAGGTGACTAAAAGGAGAATTTGAATGGACGTGAGGGGAAGACTTACGAAAAGTGTAAAAGTCAAAAACATGCTCTTGTAAAATATGGAAGAGGGCCTCAAGTTTGAAGAGTGTGCAGAGAGAGCATCGCTTTGCCCCCAAATCTTGCTTCCTTCCTCCTTCCCATAAATGTCAGTACACAACAGTCCAACAACTGAGGAATGAGAAGAGCTGTGTTCTCTCTTGGCCTCTTCTGTTCTGGATCTACCTGATGGCAATGTCTAATGAACAATCAATCCTTTGTGGTTTTCCTCCCTCGTTTTGCAGAGCCTTTTGTCAGTGAAGGAGACACCTTTTGTACATTGACACATACAAGGAAAATGTGACTCCATGCTTTTTAATGCCATTGTTTCCCCAGGAACAGTATGTCTTCATCCACGATGCACTGGTGGAGGCCATCCTTAGTAAAGAAACTGAAGTGCCTGATAGTCATATTCACGCCTACGTCAATGCGCTCCTCATTCCCGGACCAACGGGCAAAACAAAGCTAGAGAAACAATTCAAGGTGAGATCTCTCAGAAATCTTAAGGGTCACCACAGAATCGAATGTTCCTGCCTCTTTTCCATTGAATCACCGAGGCCATGTGGGCGAGAGTTAAGAAATTCTCCTGTTCTTAACAATAGGAAGAAAACCAGTTGGCAAATTTCAAGGAAAAATCTTAATTTTGAGTCACAAGAAGAGAAGTTCTCAGAAATCCTAGACTAACTTTTATAAATGTAAACATGGTCCAGGGAAGGAGGTACAGAGCATTACAGAATGGACAGGCAGAACTTATAATGCAGACAGTGTAAGTGCTCTTTTTACTTTGAAAAAGCCAGACCACTTAACCACAAGTGCTTATGGCTCAGGCTGTTCATGCTGCTCTTTGAAAAAATCTCTCTCACTTGAAGCCCCTGGACTAGAATAGGCCACACCAGAGCAAGAGCTTCTTCAACCCCAGTTTCTCCCACTCATCTGTGACAAAGCAATAAGCTATAGGAGAGTGTGTTTCACTCTGTATTACACCTTTTCCAACCAAAGGCTCTGACTTTCAGAAATCAGAAAGCAAGGAATTCAGATAGCAGCTGGAATAGGAGGATTGGCAGAGTTCTGGCTTCCAGGGGCATGGAGGCTCTGTTACTTGGCTCCACATTTCTCCTTGCTGTCCTCTTACTTTCCAGGATTCCAGTATAATAGGGCCGATTTCTGAAGAAGGAATATCTAGGGAGAATTTGTAAACCACTGGAAAAAAAACGAGAGCTTTCACAAATGTTGCAATTGCCATTCTTTTCTCTCCCTTCCCCCAGCCCACCACTAGGAAGCTGTCAGTCACTCCAAATCCCTTCTGATGTTCTGCCTCCTCAGTTGGCAGGTTTTGGGTTTGGGCAGAGTACTAGAAAGGTTGGAGGTGAATGGGGGATAAAGAGCCTGCTGTGGGGAGCATCAGCGTTTTAGTCTGGTTGGTAAGGCATCAAGGAACAATTTAAGGAAAGAAAAAAAAAAAGTGCAGTTTGACATCCAGAAGCAGATAATAAAAACAAAATATAAACTTTATCAATAGATTGTTAGTATAGCTTTGCCCTAAATTAAAAATATATATAAGAATCACCCATTTTCAACAAAATTCTCACTTAAATATGATTTACTCTCTACACAATTGTGTAAAAGAATTCATATGGCTTATATAAAAAAAACCCAGGATCAAAATGAAAATATCAGTTAGGTTAGAATCTAATTAAAAAGAAAGACATTAGATTCTGTTTCCTGGTAACATATTAACCAGGGAAATGTGTGTGTGTGCGCATAGTCTAAAATAAAGGTGTTAAAATAGCTGCTGGGGTAAAAGGAGTTCTAAGCAAGAGATTGATATCATGCTAACCATTATCTCAGGACCTAATACAGTAAAATTAGAAATTGGCAATGACAGCTTGCTCTAAAAATCCAAATGTTTAGACAACAAAAATTGCTCTATTAAGTAAGTTATATATTTAAAAGAAAACATAAAATCTTTAGAATTAAAGATCAATAGAAGCACTGTTTAGCATAACTTGTAGGATACTAACATTACACCATAGAAGGAAATTCGTAACTGTAAATAATTTGTGTGAAAATAAATAAAAGCTAGTAAAATTGGCATATCATGTGAAAATTAGAAGAAAAGCCCAATATGCCCAAAGAAAGACATGGGAAAATGTAAAAAAGTTAAAATGATTTTATTTTAAAGATTTATGCGTACAAGAGCTGGAGTACAGGCCAGAGGCATGAGGGGTGAGAGGATTCACCAGAGACAGAGTGAGGAACAAAACAGGCAGACTGACTAACGCACGCTGCTGAGGGGCACAGTGGGCAAGGCAGGAGCGGTCTGCTGCACCATGTGGGTCCCCTCCCTGGCCGGTAGCAAGAATCAAACTCATGCTGCAGTGACTGTGGTTTGCTTCATATTGCATTGCTTAACCCATTACGCCACCAGGGAGGCCCTTAAAATTATTCTAAATCAAACAGAAAATTGAGTCAATAGAAACAGAGATGAGACAAAAGCAATTAGGCTCTGTCAAAAACTGCTAAAGCAGAAAGCCAGTGCCCAGTTTGATGAGTGGAAAGGAGAGAGAATATGCACAAACAAATAGGTAAAAATGAGGGGCTAGGTTATAAATATTTCATAAATATTTTCTGAAAACTTTTGTGGTAACAAACTTGGAAATCTCCATAAAACAAACAGTTTAAAGAAAAATATATTCATAAAGAAATGGTAGATTCAGAAAAGGGATGTCAGTTATTGATGCTATTAGAGATCAAGAAGTATGTATTAAAACTTACAGCATGGAAGCTCATTATCTATGTCTTATAAAATTATTTAAAACAAAAAAGGCCAAATCAGCAAAATCAAAATCTCCAAAAAAATTTTAACAAAAGGTTAAGTGACTGCATAGAGAAAAATTATAAAACTATATAGAAAAGCATAGAACAGGCTCCAAATAAATAGAGAGACAATGTTCATGAAGATAGTATTGTGAAGATATTGATTTTCTTAAATTAAGGATAAGAATCAATGCAGTACCAAATTCCCAGCAGGATTTTTCATGGAAAATTAAGAACCTCTTTTAAAATTAACATTTAGAAAAGGAAAGAGCCCAAACATCCACAACAATCCTAAAAATAGATACTGGGGCTGTTGGTGTGGTATTAAAGTATATGAATTTATGGTAGTGTGTATGGAAAATTTATTATACAGCTATAATAATTAATATTGGAAAACAGACAAATCATTCAGAGGAGACATACACACATGGAATTTGTTATGTGTTAGATTTGATTGCACTTCAGATAGGTAAGCAAAGGACAGAGTAATCAATAAGTAATATTGGAACAATTTTTATGGGATACAAGTAAAAATAGGGCCCTACTCACCTCAAACACTGAAATTATTCAAGACAGCTTAAGTACCTAAAAGTAAAAGCAAAGTTTTATGCTTATTGCAATAAAATTGCAAATATATTCCAAGGATGAAGGGGTATACCAAGATTTTTTAAATAAAAAAGAATTGGCAGAAATCTTAAAGAAAAAATTAATCAACTCTAAATTTTTGTGATTAAAGAAAAAAGATGCTAGCAAATTTTTTAAAAGGTTTTAGATTTACATTCAAGACATCAAACCCCACTAAAAATAAATGACAAGGAAATAGAAATATGAAAAGACAATCATCAAAGAGGAATTCTAAATGGCTAATAAATCCTAAAATCCATACCCTCACAGTACGTCAGGTAAAGCAAATCAAAACCATGACCTACCACTTCTCTTTTGGTAAAGATTTATTTATTTATGCATACAAGAACTGGGGTACAGGCTAGAGGTGCACGGGGGTTGGAGAGGGGAGGATTCACCAGAGACAGAGTAGGGAACGGAACAGGCAGTGAAATACACTACTGAGGGGAGTAGCAGGCGAGGCAAGAGAAGTCTGCTGTGCCATGTGGGCCATCTCCCTGCCCAGGGATAGAACTTGTGCTGCAGTGGCTGCGGATACTTCATAGTGTGGTTGGTGCTTAACCCCTTGCCCCACCAGGGAGACATGGCCTACCACTTTTCATTTATCAAACTTAAAAATTAAACATTGATGACTCCCTAATTCTCTATAGAAACTTCCATATATGGGCATATTAAGAGGTATAGTTGAGCTATTCACTGCTACAAAGTTTGTAAAAGTAAAATGTTGGAAGGAATTTGAATATTCACTAATTGGGGACTAGATAAATAGCAAGTATATCTGTCCTATAATGGAATACTAAAGAATGTATCAAATCCAAACATTTACTATGCATGTATACGTGCATAATTTACTCCCAACTGAAGTGTGAGATTTATTTTTTAATTAGTTTATTTATATATATTTTACATCATTGTTCATTTTTGTACAATGTATGCTTTCTCTTCTCAGGTGTAGTCCCCATAAAATTCCCACCACCAAGTCACTAGTGCACCAATGCCATATTTCTTTGTGCTCTTCCCACCCCTGTTTTCATCCCTCTCCCTCAGCCTCCCCTGAAGAATGTCTCTGATTTATAGTCGCCTGTTAATTTTGTTTTTTAATTATTTTTTTTCCTGGTCCCTTATTTGGTTCCCCTGTACTCCTCCTATAAGTGACACCATCCGATAGTTATCTTTTTCTTTCTGGCTTATTTCACTGTGCATAGTGAAGGACACACCTACAGAGGAAGTCCCTCCCACTGCAGGAAGTACATCGCCAGAGTATTCTGTTTCCTCTAGCTCCATCCTCCCTCCCCATGGTGTAGATCATATATGTGCCAGAGAAACAGCACATATATGCCTTACTTGAAGGAATTCTTGAAATACAATATATCTATACTCAGTGTTTTTCCTTGGTTGGGGCAAGAGTAAGGTGTGTGTGTGTGTGACTTTGTTGAAATAATATGTATCTCCTTGACTCACTCAGCTCCTGAGTCAGTCAAATATACAGCAGAGTGACTATTCTACAGCACTAAAGCAATGTAACAGGGAGAAGAACAGAACTTCTTCCATCATCCCTGGTAGGTTGTATTGAATACTGGTGGGGCAAAGTGGGAGGGAACAGCATTTCTTTATATTAAAAGTTTGGAAGCAATTTCAAGACATTTGTACATCTTGGAGTGAAAGCAGTACATTCATATTTTTCTAATTATGTCTGATGATGTAACTTAAAAAGAATGCAGAGCCTGTCTTTCTAAAAATGCAAAATGCATAGAAAAATTCATGGTGAAAGATTCTCAATTTGATGTTTTGTAACTGGGGGTGGAGGGGAGAGAAGCAGTATCGTAGTCGTGACTATTTACATGAATATTCTGTGTTCCAGTGGAAAGATCAAGGGTCGGCATTTCATCTTTGAGCGGCGAAGGCACAGACTATATCAATGCCTCCTACATCATGGTAAGTCTGAGAAGCTACTAGGGAGCTGCCTATCAGCTTGTGTTCCAAAACCAAAACCAAAATGGGCTGTTTGAAGCAATGACTACAGACCTGGGCAGCACTATTAGTGGATCTAAATAAAAGGTCTTGACTACAGCCCCGCCATCCACCACCGTAAGTGGAATAATAGCATTACAGAGATCTTTTTGCATGTTGAGATTGGAGAAACCTCAGCAAGATAAATAGATGCAGGGGCCAGATTGAAGATTAGATACAAAACATGCATTCATCTATCTAAGAGGGTCTGTATTTCATCTACCAAAGTAAAGCTCCTGATCAGATGCAGCATGAGCAATGCCCCATGTCCCTGACATCAGCACTCCAGGTCTGCTGCATCTAGAGCTCACCTGGAGACTTGGGTTTCTAAAGATTTCTTTCTGTATTTAGATCTTTTATTAGAGAGATAAGTGCTTTGGTGGTTGCTGGGTGACCCTCAGTTCCATTTCAGGCCTTGACTTCAAATGAATGAGCCCTAATTCCCATGCCAAAACCATTTTCCTGCAAAGATTTTGGAATATCCATGGAGGAATTGGGGACATGTGTTGGTGGCACCTAAATAATGCTGCCTACAAATGAGCCCATGTTGGATAGGACTGGGATCTAAGAGACCCCAGAGCAGAAGGAAATAAATGAGCCAAAATTTTAGCAAGTGGCAACACCTACATCAGGACTTATCCAGTGGCATCAGCTTCCAGATTTCTACAGCAGAACCTGCAAGGTATCTGCTAAATCCTCCCCTATAGAGGAAGCCAGGGTAGGTGGACCCTTCAGGTGTTCTGTTGCCCTTAGGTGTGAGATCTGGCACTTAGACCATGGGGAAAGTAGAAAGAGAGACTCTCCTATAGCTTTTCTCTTTACCTAATGTAGGAGACTTGGCCCACCCACTATATCAGTAAATCTCCAAGAGGTTATAATTGTGTAAATTTGAGCACAACACGGAACTTCTTAAGCTTCAAATTAATCATCTGTAATATGAGAATCAAAGTTCCTATCTCAGAGTGCTACTGTGAGAATGAATGGCTGAGGAAGAAATACTAGGTAATGTACCTGGCATAGAGGATGTGCCCCGTAAACGTCGGCTATAATAAACACATTATTATTTGTAGACAAAATCCAAATATAATGATTGCCTTGACCGAAGGCCCATTAACTTATAAATGTTTTTTGAATGTTTCTCTCTTTCCTTTGGTCTTGTAGGGTTATTATCAAAGCAATGAATTCATCATCACCCAGCATCCCCTTCTCCATACCATCAAGGATTTCTGGAGGATGATATGGGATCACAATGCCCAACTGGTAGTTATGCTACCTGACGGCCAAAACATGGTATGACCAACAGACTTTTAGTACTCTGCTTACAGGGGAAATATCAAGTGGCAGCAGCCAGAAATCCAGCGTACAAACAAGTCATTTGTTTCAATAAATAAAATTAATGCCAGAATTACCTTGTTTACTACTGGATATAGTTTGGTTAATCTCCCAGTTTTGAAATTGTTGAAGCAACAGTTTTAAATAAAAGTAGGGTTAACTTCAACTTAAGAATTTTGTGACACTACTTTTTAAAATACTTCATTTGCAATGACAAATGAAGTCAACCTGTATGCTGCTTTTATTAACCTTTTTTTTTTTCCTTTTTTTTTTCCTTTTTTTTTTTCCTTTTTTTTTTTCCTTTTTTTTTTCCTTTTTTTTTTTCCTTTTTTTTTTTCCTTTTTTTTTTTTGATGAAATGTGTTAGGCTATTTGGAGATCCCCCTCAATTAAAAAGATCCATAACTTTTTAAGATCTGTTTCATTTAGATTTTAATTATATGATTATCTTTGAGATTCATTTCTTGTCCATGAAGTTATGCTGACAATCCCAAATGACACTGAAAATTGTTATGCTCTTAAAATCACTTGAATTTCTCTTCTCAGTTGTCAATTATAGGAGCAACATTCTCCACTGTTATTGGTAAACTAATAAAACAATTGTTCAGTTTCTGAATATGTTATTCTGAATATTTTATTCTGCATATAAAACTAGTTTAAGACTCAAGATTTTAGGAGTAAATTTGGAGACTCAAAGAAAAGTCTCGAGTTAAATTTTCTATGATAACTAGTTAACTTCATTTCACAGTATGATTTTATTAGATATCTATTAAAATCTAGAGTCATTGTTTTTTAATCCTCCAGGCAGAAGATGAGTTTGTTTACTGGCCAAATAAAGATGAGCCTATAAACTGTGAGAGTTTTAAAGTCACTCTTATGACTGAAGAACACAAATGCCTGTCTAATGAAGAAAAACTGATCGTTCAAGATTTTATCCTAGAAGCTACACAGGTATGGACATCATTTAAATGACCAACTTTTCATCTTAACATAGTATTAAATATATGCTGATGTAAGGATCCTTTCCTAGAAAAAAAGAAGAATATGACATTTTACAATTGAAGAAATTACATAATTTTACCTTGCTTATCACTTTGATTTTCAAAATCTTAAGGAATCATTAAACAATTAGTTATAACTGAATTTTCTTGAATTATGTGCACAGAAGAGCAAAGGTTTCTGTTTTATTCCAGAGCTGTTGCTGAAAATGCAAGTTAAAACAATAAACACCATGAAAAATAATTTATTCTAATTCTCATGTTTTAAGACCATTTCTTATCATGTATTTGCCTAAGAAAAATGTAGAAACTATCACCTACAAAAATGAGCTTTCTTCTTTTTAACCAGTGTACAATGAGTTGATAAGTGAAGTAGTTTAAAGGGATTGTTTTTTTAAACCCTGGTGACATTCTTAAGGCTTAAATCCAAGGCATCAATCTGAATTGTCAAAAACTATATAATTATAACATATTACATAATTTATTATAAAGCTACAGTAAAATACTAACATACTAACAATTATGAGTATGGCAGGTGAGATTCAGACCTTCTCAATCAGTAAAATATTAAATCATGTTTTAGATACAACAAAACAAAACAAAAATAAACAGACAACTGTAAATCAGAGACATTCTTCAGGGGAAGAGGAGGGACAGTGATGAAAACGAGGGCAGGAAGAGCACAAGGGACTATGGTGATGGTGCACGGGTGAATTGGTGGTGGAAATTCTATGGGGACTACACCTGAGGAAAGAAAGCACATTGTAAGAAGAATAAATAAATATAGTAAAATTTTTTAAAAATGTTGTAAAATTAAGGTGAGGAACAACTCTCTATTAAAAAACCATTGACTTTTAAAAAAAAGTCATGTTTTAGATAGTTCAAACGTTCCCATTCAGTTACTTTAATTGAATGATATTCACTATTCCAGAATAGTGAATGTCCTCCAGAATATTGGATTGACCAAAACACTTAAAATTGATAATATAACTAGAATAGTAGTGCAAATAATACAGCTATGGGATAGCACCTGTTTGATTAAAACAAAAATAAGTGAATATGCTGACTCTAGTTCCACTGAAAAACAATGTGAAGAAAAATTTGTATCCCTTATCTGTAATAGGCAGGGACAGAAACTAGACATTTACTGTGTTCTCCAAGAATACAACATTCCCCAAAACACTTCAGAAGCGCTCATTCAAATTTGCCATTTGTTATAACCTTTTCTCAACACTCTCCTCAGTTTGCAGAAAGTTTAATAAGAGAGTAATAATCATCAGATACTCATTTCTCATCATTCCATGTCCTAATTACTAGTCATGTGTAATATGTAGCTTAGCCTGTGTCATTAGCAGTTTTTCTTCTAGGTTTATGCAGAAGATAAACTAAAGCATAAGCATTCCTGTTTGATCCCAGTTTAGTGTCCCTCTGTGTCCATCAGCACTTATGGACACATTGGTCCCCCAGTAGTCTAACTGAGGGGCGGGTAGATAACTCAAACAAGGGTCCACAAAGAAGGAAAGACTAAAGTGGGCATTCCAGCAATTTCTTTCTTCCATGATAGAGGACAGGCTGCCTTGTTCTTCATTCTTCTGGGCTGCTCACTCATGGGCAATTCCTGATTTTCTCTAATTCTTTGACTCATGATAAATTATCACTGAGCATTACAGCATTTTAAAAGCATTTTTCTTTCTTCTCTTAGGATGATTATGTACTTGAAGTGAAGCATTTTCAGTGTCCCAAATGGCCAAATCCAGATAGCCCCATTAGTAAAACTTTTGAGCTTATAAGTATTATCAAAGAAGAAGCTGCCAACAGAGATGGACCCATGATTGTTCATGATGAGTAAGTTGCACACTTTAAATCTTTTCATCTCTTTGGACATATGTGTATTTCTGTTGTCTTTGTACTAGCCTAAGGCTTTGAAGCAATTGTGGTGGTTCAGCTAGGATGCAGCATCTGCTTCTTACAAACAAAGCTGACTCTGGCTGGTTGGTTGGTTTTTCACATCTCTGGAAGCTCCAATTGAAGACAGAAGAGCACTCTTGTACTGTCTGCCCAGAACACTTTTGTGTTGATGACTCAGAGTTTTAGCAATTGTTTTTCACAAATACTATCTAGGGAAGCATTTCTCAGTTTTTGTCATCCTGATAGAAAAGTAAAATTGATAAGTGTTTCATTTACTTGAAACAGAAATCTTTATCAAATAGTTCCAGGTTTCTTTCTGAACAAATAAAACATTTATAGGCTGGAATTTATGGCATATACTTATTAATTATGACACATATAATATGTCTGATCATTATGATTTACAGCCCCTTCCATAGTATAAAAAATTTAAATTTCTGTAAAACATCTCATTACTTATATCATGAAAACCTGCTCATGTTTTGAATTAGTTAATTAAATTAGTTTAGATAATTGAGAAAAGAGAAAATTTATTAAAATTTTCAGTGGTCTTACTACTAAGTTGTCAAGGTTACATGATATGGGAGTTTCAGATGTAAATTTCTGATGCATCTGAATGGAGTCTGTGTCCCTTCCCTTTGTTTCAAGGCATGGAGGAGTGACAGCAGGGACCTTCTGTGCCCTAACAACCCTTATGCACCAACTAGAAAAAGAAAATTCCATGGATGTCTACCAGGTAGCCAAGATGATCAATTTGATGAGACCTGGAGTATTTTCTGACATCGTAAGTAATAATAGAGTGAAACCTTCCACTTTTAGAGTACAGCTTACTTCCTAGAGGCTGATAGAATCATTTTATCACATATATTAAAAAAAAAAAAGAGCACATCAACTGGTAATATTTGCAAGTACTTTTCAAGCTGAATTTCAAGTGACAGCCTACAATTCATAGAAGTACAACAATAAACATTTAAATCTTTCAGAAAAGTGATAAAATACCCTCAGTAGAATCACCACTTACTCTTATCCAACCAAATCAAAGTTTATTTTAAAGTTCTTCCTAACCTCAAAGAATGGACAGAGACAGATTCAAATACTTAAATGTGGCAACTTTTCATTTTATTTTCTCAAATAAAATCAAATTTCTAAAAGGAAACTATGGATGATTCCTGTGTACTTTCAAAGAGATAGCCTTTCTTGCACAATCAAGAAAAAGACATTGTGTATTTGTAGATATAAGTCTCTGAAAATAATTTGGAAGTTGTTTAATTATTGTAGAAACAAAGGAAGAAAAGGTAACAGAGGCCTTAGTGCAGCTGTCTCCATGGGCGAAGCTGAGGTGAAAGTGGTAGTCATAGGTTCACCTCCAGCTACCCAGGCTGTGTATGTGCATCATAATGGGTCTCTCTGCAGCTCCAGCCCAGACCAGTTGGCTAGAGAACAAAGTCACCCTGGCATGCATGCACTTCAGAGGCACCCTATTAGAAGCCTCATTCAGGCCAGTTGAGCTATATCAGGTTTGCCCTGTGTGAAATAGCTTTACACAGTTCATGAATGTGTTTAACGATGGAACATTTCACATATGGTCCTAAGAGCTTTCCACTATGATGTTAGTCACCAGTTCACATTCTCTGCAGCTGCCTTCTAATTTGGCATGTGCAAGAGGAAACCACTTTATTCTTTTGTGTGTCTCTGTGCTGAGACACAGCAGGGCACACACTTACCTTTGTTCAAAGCGCAGTGTAGGACAGGTCAGGCTGGTAGAGTGTAAACAACGGCTGTTGAGAAAGGCCTTGATATGCATGAGTTTCTGAACAGCTATACAGTCCTTTCTGAGGCCTTTCCATAAATAAACCAAGCCAAAGGATTTCATAACAACTGAAGAAATGCAAACAAGTAACATGTTTGTGAATGGGTCATCAATGCCCAGTGCCAAAGTGTTTACACCAAAGTTGATCAATGGGTATCAGAGCCCTGGCACATCACTTTCCAGTTCCCTGAAGTAAATAAGCAAAAATGGAATGTGGGCCAATTTTGTAGGTCAATGAATGTTGACTAATTGCAGTTACTTTTAATGTAATCAGAAGACAATAATATAGATTGTCACCTCTGCTGACTATAACAGAACACTTAACACAACACCTTCCATGAACAGTGCCAGAATGTAACTAAAAATCATCCTTTTTACAAACATATGTATTGTCTTAGTTTTCTGTTGATAACCCCCATTCTCTGTTCTCTAGGAGCAATATCAGTTTCTCTATAAAGCAGTCCTCAGCCTTGTGAGCACCCGGCAGGAAGAGAACCCCTCCGCCTCTCTGGACAGCAATGGTGCAGCATTGCCCTGTGGGAATATAGCCGAGAGCTTAGAGTCTTTAGTTTAACACTAAAAGGGGTGACAGAGTCCATAGCAAAACACTGCTTTCCTCTTTCTGAAATTAGACTGGAAAATCAGTTCAGTTCTGTTATCTGTTTACTTCTCATCACCTGACAGTAACTTTCACATAGGAATCTCCTGCCAAATTGACATCATTAACAATGTGTGCCTTTTTGCAAAACTTCTTGTAATTCACTTATTGTGTTTAACCTAAAATGATTGAATTTTACAGTATTTCTAAGGATGGAATTGTGGTATTTTTTTCAATATTGATTTTAACAGAATATTTCATTTTATAGATAGTAGGAATTCCCAATACTAGAAAACATGTTTGTTTTTAGTGTCTGAATTTTTGTTCTATTTGTAGCCATCATCAGGTTTGCTAGAAATATAACTTTTAATATAGTAGGCTGTAAATAAAATACTCTGTTCCTTACGATATTCAACACTTTACAATTGCAGTATTCACCTAAAGTAGAAATAATCCAATACTTACTGTAAATACTGCTTTAGTGTCTCCATGGACCAAATTTATATTTATAATTGTAGATTTTTATATTTTACTACTGAATCAGTTTTCTAGTTCTGTAATTATTTAGTTTAATGATTTAGTTCATTATCTGTTCTTACTATCCTTTCATGTTTTCTCAGTAATTAACTGTTTTAGCATGTAATTTTAACTTTTATGGAAAATAGAAATACATGTGTTTTGAAAGATGTTTTTATGAGAATAACACCTTACCCAACATTGTTTAAAATGGTTTTTATCCAAGGCATTGCAAAAATAAATATAAATATTGTCATCAATTTGCATTTGTTTGTTGTCTTTTCCTGAAAAGTATAGCTGGTATTTTAGTGGGGATTGCATTAAACCTATATATTGCTTTTGGTAATCATTTTGACTCTATTGATACCCCCACCCAAGAGCATGGAATAGCTCTGCCTTTATAGACAGTCTATGCCTTTTTAGTAGCATCACATAATTTTCATTGTATAAACCCTTCACTTTCTTGGTTAGGTTAATTTCTGAGTGTTTGATTCTCTTTGATATGATTATGAATGGAATTATTTTCTTAATATTTTTTCTTCTGGCTCATTATTTGTATGTAGAACAACAGATTTTTGTATGTTGACTGTAACCAACCATTTTGTTGTATGAATTTACTGTTTCTATTTCTGTTAGAGTCTTTGGAGTTGTCTCTAGATACGGTATCAGAACATCTGCAAATGTAGTGGTCCAGTCGTGCACCCTCTATCCTGCTTGCCAATTTTGGGCACACCCTTTTCTGGTATAGTCCCTGTTTAGCAAGTCCCCAGTGTGGGTCTATGTCCCTGAGTTGGCAACAGCAGAGAGGCTCTATGTGGCAGCTGCCCTTTCTCTTTTGGGTTATACGGTAATAACAGTTTAATTGCTGTCACCTATTTATCTTTCAGGTGTGTCATTTTGTTTGTTCAGGTATAATTTAGTTGTGTGCCTGTGGAGACAGTGAACCTGGAATCCTCACTCTGCAGCCATCTTGGCAGATTCAGATTTTTTTCCTTTCATGATAATTGACTAGTGAGGTACTTTGCAGAATCCCTTTGAAGAGAAAATAACTATACAATGAATGCATATGATAATTAAACATTCTGTAGACAAATTTTAATAAATATGTGCTGAAAGAGATTTTTTTATATAAATTTTTTAAATTTACATATACTTGCCATCAATTGTAATCCCCATGTATTCCCCATCACCATCTCACCAGTGCACCATCACCTCAGTCCCTCGTGCTCCCATCTGCCCTCAACCCTCCCCTTCCCCTCCCCACCAAGTGTCCCCAGTCTGTCCTTGTCTCCTCATTGAAAGAGATTTTTTAAAAATGACAATTCCTATCAGATATAGCAATCTTTCCTCTTGACCCATCACTCTGAGACAACGATCAATTATAAGAGAAGTGCATATACATTAAGCTCAGTAAGTAAATCTGGCAATATTTCTATCCATTGCCAACATTTCATTCGTGGTTTTGTTATATTCATTACGTTTGTCCATACATTGCTTTCTTACATAATTATGTCTTTGTTGTGAAGATATTTTTATTCAACTTGTCATATGTATATAAGCATTTTTATTGCACATAATTTGTAAACCTATCATTATGAAGTCTGTGTAATGTATAGTACAGTGGTTTTCAACCAGAGACAATCTTGTCCCAGAGAAGGCAGTCAGCTCTAGCTAAACATTTTTAATTTTCACAGCCAAAGGGAGGTGATAGTGGCATCTACTGGGCAAAGGCTAGAAATGCCACTAAAAATTCTACAACGCACAGGACGGCCTCCACAATGAGAAATCAGCCAGCATAAAAGAATAATGCCACGGTGAGCCCTGTTCTGTAGCTGTCCAGTGGTTGCACTGGTCATTTCCTGATGTTAGACATTCAAGCTCTTTCCAAATTCTTCCAAAACTATGATGAACACTTTCTTCATGTCAGAAGTTTTAACCATACTTAGGATTATTCCTCAGTACCAATTCCTCTAAGTGTCTTTTGGCAAAGAGACTATATGGACATTTTTATGTGTCTTACTATTCTTTAACTTTCTAAAACAAAAATTGTGCAGTTAACTCTCAAGTGTTGGTTTCAGGATTCTGCTCAAAAATCTCCCTAGCACAGCATTTGCAGATCTTTTTTGTCTAAAGTAGCACCTCCTTCTCATAAAGAAGCTTTTCAAAGTATTCAGCGCTGACCATCTGGAGGGCCAGGAGCTGGCTTACTGTACTGTGTGTGCAGTCGAATGGCCGTGGGCCCTCCACAGCCCCTTGCCCCTGGGACCTTTCCCTCTCTTTTTCCTGCCTTATTTTTCTCTGAAGCACAGTTGTTTTCCTGACTGATTTGTTCATGCATACAAGAACTGGGGTGCAGGCCAGAGGCATGGGTGGTGGTGGTGAGAGGATTCACCAGAGACAGAGCAGAGAGCAGAACAGGCAGATCAATTGACTGAAACACACTCCTGAGGGGAGCAGCAGGCAAGGCAGGAGAGGTCTGCTGTGCCATGCGGGTCCCCTCCCTGGCCGGGGACCTAACTCCCGCTGCTGTGTAGCAGATGTTTCACAATGCAGCACTCAAGCCGCTGCACCACCAGGGAGGCCCGTTGGTTGTCCTTTGCCATTAGTATGTAAGTTCCACCAGAAGAGAAAATTTGACTCTTTTGTTAACTTCTGTATCCCACGCCCAGAAAGGTATGTGCCCATTAAAGGCAGATAATACATTTCTTGTAAATGAATGAATGAAGAGTCCATGAATGAATGAAATGATTCTTATCTAGAACAGAAATGCTCTCTTCAATTCTCCTGAGAAAAGTGATATTCTCTCAGTAATGTTCCTTCACATTTAATACATTTATCAAATTTAACAAAATATGTCTATTTTCAGTTTTTTCTGTAGCACCATTGTAAGTGTGCCCAATTAAAAGGGTGTCCTGTAAAGAATTTAAACCCCAATTTTAAATTATATGGAGTAGTTTTTCAACTTCAAGAAAGTTTTGAGGATCAGTATAACCCATGTTTAGTTAAATTCACCAAACTATAAAATCTGTCTAGACCCAATAGGATACTCCTTGAGAATTCATGGCAGCTACTTCTTCATATAAAATTAATACAAACATGTAATGCACATTCAAGTCCATTTGCTTGATAGGAATCATACTTAATTTTTGTATTTCTAATCTGAAACACCCTAACTTGTTAGCATAAAAAATTGCTTAGTCCATTTCCTAATAAGCAACATTTGGAAAGCAAAATCTCTTGATAGGCAGACACATTTTAAAATATTTTATTGGAATTGAATTCTACTCACAAATAGCACCTAGGATTAGAAATACTAAGGGCTTATTAAACTTCTTGAGGAAAGTGAGAAAATCTACACATTTATCAAAATAAACAAAACATACCCTTTTATTATGATAAACCGTGATTGAATATCATCCACTCACTTGCTAATTGCAAAATATTCTGGTACCTTAGAGGTCTTCTCCTCATTAGCACAATATTGGTGTGTTTGAGTAGGTGGTAGTAAATGTTCAAGCATATAAATGAAACACGCTGCAGCAGTTTTAAGAATCTAGATGTCTTAGGCATTATAGTTAGCAATTTAAGGCAGTCATTTTTAAAAAGAAAAACAAGATTTGAAAGTGGGAGTAAGAAAAAGTGTAGGTGTGAGAGTGAAACATCGCATTATATACACAACTTTAAATTTGTCCATCAGCTCTGACACATTCAAAATAAGTCCCAAGAGACATAGACTGACCTTTGAAAACTTTCTAAATATGCTAATTTACTTTTTTTTCTGATACAATTTTCTGTTCACCATTTTTCTCAGACACCTGTTAGTTTTCTGCAAACTAGAAAAGCTGCTTCAGTTCTGTACTATCCGCACAAAGACATGAAAAGTACAAGTAATTTTTTCCTTGCTGCAAACTTGTTTGATAAAGCTATATATTGAGTCTATAGCTTTAAGGGTCCTAATGAAAAATATTACAGTCTTTTACTACACCTTTAGTTCAATGAGTGCTTTAATGGACTTGGGGACCTAAAGCTGTATTGCATGGGCTTTTAAAAATAAATGGAAAAATCCCACCTTTTCTGTACAGTATATTCAGTTCTAAGTTCTGGGCTATATATAAAATGATTCAAAGGGCCACCTAGGGAAAAAAAGGAAATGGTTGGAAAGTCATTAAAGCCAATGAACAAAGACTGATAACTGAGGTCACTCTTGTGTATTCCCAGACTCCACTAACATGCCAGTCCTCTCCCAGGGCACAATTCTATGACCAACATTCTATTCTTCATCTCACGTGACATAATGAAATTTCATTCCATTGAGAAGTGGAGTCTATAGTCCTCTTGGTTATCTACTCTGACTGTCTACCCTTTTCCCTTCCTTGACTTACTCTCAACACTGTAGACAAAGCAATCTTTCAGGCATAAGGCTGATTGTTGATCATGACATAATTTCAGTCTATTGTGATAAAATTATTTCCAGAGTCAGGCTGATTCCATAGAAGCACATAACGTTTTCATTTTGATGACATCCACTTTATCCATTTTTTCCTTGTATCTTTGCTTTGGGTGTCACTTAAGAAACCATTGTCTAACATGAAAAAATGCTCAACATCCCTTATAATCAGGGAAATGCAAATTAAAACCACAATGAGATACCACCTCACATGGGTAAGAATGGCACATATAAAAAAAAAAAACCAACAGCAAATGTTGGCGAGGATGTGAAGAAAAAGGAACTCTACTACACTACTGGTGGGAATGCAAGTTAATCCAACCAATATGGAAAGCTGTGTGGAGGTTCCTAAAAATAGAGCTACCATATGAGAGGTATGGTCTACTAAAAATAGGTCTACCATATGAACCAGCAATTCCTCCTAGGGATCTACCCAAAGGACACAAAAACACCAATCCAAAAAAGAATACCTGTACCCCTATGTTTATTGCAGTACTATTTATAACTGGTAAGACCTGAAAACAACCCAAATGCCCAAAAATAGATGACTGGATCAAGAAGATGTGGTACATATACACAATGGAATACTATTCAGCAATCAAAATAGATAAACTAGACTCATTTATTGAAACATGGATGGAGCTAGAAGGAATTATGCTTAGTGAAAGAAGTCAAAAGGCAAGAGAAAAATGTCAGATGGTTTCACTTTTAGGAGGAAAATAAAGGAACAATAAAAAGGGGGCTTAAGGAAAAGAACAACAACAATCAAAAAAAAAAAAAACACAACAAGAACAAAAAGCCAAAGACAAATCAAAGGCACCTTGAGGGGGTGTGGGGGAGGGACTGGAATGAAGGCAGAAAGAGCACAAGGGACTGCGGTGACAGTGCACTGGTGAAATGGTGGTGGTGGGAATTCCATGGGGATTACAGCTGATGTTAAATATATATAAATTAATTAATTTAATAATTTTTAAAAATGTATATGGAACAACTCAAAAAAAAAAGAATAAACCATTGCCTAATCCAATGTCATGAAAATTGATGCCTATATTTTCTTCTAAAAGTTGTATAATTTATGCTCTTACATTTAGGTCTTTGGTCCTTTTTGAGTTAATTTTTGTACGTGGTGTGAGGTAAGGGTCCAACTGCATGATTTTGTAATTGTTCCAGCACTATTCAATAATAAAAACTATTTGTTCCTATTGAATTTTTAGTACCCTTTCCAAAAATCAATTGACCATAAATGTAGGGTTATTTTGGATTCTCAAATCTATTCCCATTTTTTTATTTTCAAGTTATTGTAAATATAATTTTTAAATAACATTGTTGTTTTATTCATTGATATCATATAAAATTTTTCTAGCTTAATCTAGAAAATAAATTTTTATAGTTTAATCTTGTATCCTATAACTGCTGAACTCATTTATTAGTTCATATGTTTTCTTGCAGTATTGCTTTGGCTTTTTTCTTTTATATCATACAATTGCAGATATAGTTTCACTTCTTCCTTTCTAATCTGAATGCCTTTTATCTCCTGATTACTGGTTAGATCTTCTGATGTAAGTTGAATAGAATTATCAAGAGCAGACATCCTTACCATGTTTATGAGCTTAGACTGAGTCCTTCAGCTATTCATTATTACATACAATGCTAGTTACTGAGTTTTCATAGATATTCTTCATCAGTTTGAAGTTCTTATCAATATTTATTGACAGTTTTGGGTGTTTTTCATCATGCCTGTTAGGTTTTGTAAAATATTTTATTGTGTCTAATGAAAGGGTAATGTGGCTTGTGATTTAATCTGACCTAACTCTTTTTCCAAACACTCAGGAGAAAACTGTAAGATAGGTACACTATATAAATCATACTTTAACCCAAAAAGGCATAAGTAGCATTATTGCAAAGGTTTGTAGGTAGGTCATCAAATCTAAATGATTTGATTTTAAAAATACAGAAACATAGCTGCATGAAGATTTTTTGTTATCAAAAGGATAGAACTATCTGATGATTTTAGGAAAATATATTTTTATAAGGAAAAAATTTCACAATAATTTAACAAATAGTACAACCATTGTCACTTTACATACATGTAGTAGAATGATTAAAGTTCTCTGGTAATTGTTACTATCTCTTGTTCTAAATGCTTTCATGTTAAAATAGAGATTTACACTTCAAAACACCATTGCACTAACTTAATCAAAACATACCATGCTTTGTACTTTAAAAAATAGCACATTAGCAAACATGTTTATTATACAAACGTTCAGGACTATGTCACCTGGGAAGATAAAAACAAAATGTAATTCCCAATTATGGTTTGATAGTGCTCTGCACATTATATATAATGCCTTCTGCTTTAATTCGCTCCAATATTGGTCTATAGATCTCCTTCGAAAAGGGTCCAATCAAACCTTTAGCTCGAATTTCACCTGTAAGAAAATTAATTTGTAATCCATTTTTTAAAAGTGATGTTAACGGTTCGTTTTCACAGCAAGAGTCCACATATAGCATTAAACTCAGAGTCAAGAAATTGTTGGAGGCCTAGGCATTTTTAAAATAGCCGCTTAAATGCCCCTATCAAATGATCACTTAATCAACATTCTATAAGGAAAGGGGGTTAATATTAGATTGAAAGCATGACAGGATTTAAAGACACTGTCAGAATTTATTCACTTTACTGCATTAACTACTGCCAGGACAATCCAAAATTAAACGACAGCAAGAAAGCAAAATGAACTAGCCTGCTTCTATTTGCTAATGCCATTTTTAAAAATATAAAAAGCAGGCCTCTCTGGTGAGCAGGGGTTAAAAGTCTCGGCATTATGAAGCTATCACCAGCCACTGTAGCACGAGTTCAATCCCTGGCCAGGGAACTGACCCCCATGATACATCAGACCTCTCCTGCCTCGTCTTGCCCACTGTTCCTCCTCAGCAGTATATCTCAGTAGATCCATCCATTCTGCTCCCCACTCTGTCTCTGGTGAATCCTCTCAACCTCTACACCTCAGGCCTATACCCCAGTTCTTGTATGCATAACTAAATAAAATAAATCTTTACCCTTTATCCTTGAATATCTAAAGTAAATATCCTCAGCTATTTCACTATTACCAACTTCTAAACAGGAAAAACCAAGGAAAAGAAGAAAAGAGTTAACATTCCCTTCCATGTGGTAGAAATTTGGTCAGCGCATGGATTCTCCAACATGACTTGCTTCTAGGGAATGCCAGTATTATACTTAAGCATAATTATTTAACAGTCACTGAACAACTTGGAGATGATATGAAGACAGACCCAGTACTCATACGAAAAAACTTACCATCAAGCAACATCTTGGCGGCCATAGCAGTGGGAAACCCCACTGTTTTAGCCATGGCTGAAAAGCCGTTCACATCCCCATAAACCACAAGATCAATAGTTTTATTTTCTAAATGTCCAGAAGGATGTCTGATTCCAAAGCTGTCTCTCATCACAATCATATCTTTTTCTCCAGGGCCTTGAAACAAACAGACATTTTAAATCAGTCTCATTACAACTCCAATATTGTAATTCCTCTCTTAGTGCTGCCCTTTTGCTCTCAAGTCTTCTTGCCCATCATATACAGTCCTTGAACAATGATCCATACTGTTTTATAGCCAAACAAACACGTGAAAAACTTATGGAAATTATAGCTCTGTGCATGTTCCTCTGTGTAGATTGGCATCACTATAGCTTGTGCGTGGCATGAAGGGACTGCCCGAGAGGTCACCCACTTTTCTTCCCAAAATATTCTTTTAGAGCACCTCTAATGCATTGAAAATGAAAAGGAATCCAATCATTTCTTTCTTTTCCATATTGCCCAAGTTCATTCTTAATAGTTCTCTTATTCTTTCCTCTAGAAAAAGAGTCCAAGTACTCTTTCCCCCATAACATATATCTCCACCACTTGGCGCCATCCCTTCAATCTAATTCACTGACTGCTGGCATCATATAATCCTTCTTCTGGGATATCTAGCTAAGGCCCATGGCTTACCATAGGAAAGTTTCATGGCCAAATACTTGGAGAGTGCATCCACAATGGATTCTGCCCGAGGAACTTGTTCATCCCCAAGTAAACCCAACCTAAGAATCATAAGAGATGGCTATGTTAATTCAAGTCCTATATATATTCTCACACAGGAAACCAAGGGGGGGGGGCCCTTGAATTGATCTAGAAAACAAAGAATCACACATTGACAGTCCAAGTTATCGAACTTGTCTAACCCATAAAATAACAATATCAGTAGTTATGTTTTAACCTTTAGAATCATCCCCAGATTGCTCCAGAAAGTGCTCCCCACAGCCGAGTGGATGTTCTGGATGACCATGTTATTACAAAAGCTGAAATTAATATACCGGTTAGCTCTCCTGCATCAGTGATACCAGCAAACGTGCCACAGTTGAGTGAGTGATTGTTTTAAAATAGTGGGAATATGACTTGGAGAATCTCATACAGGAAAGAAAAATATTCCACCTTTCTTGTGAGCTAAGTGGCAAATTGTCTCAAAATCAGTATTTCCCAAGTTACAATTATCATTGAATTCTTCTCTGTATCCACTTTTTATCTCCTCATGAGCATGGCACTAATCTCTCTACAGCAGGCCAATATTAGAATAGAAGTGAATTAAATACAAATGTAAAATGTGTGGTTCTATTTTGCTCATTGTTTGTGTAGAAAAGATGAAGTAATCACGGATGGAATATAATTGCTCCAGGTGGAGTGGTGGGTGCCTACCGTTCCGTAGCATCCAGCTGAGTACTGTCTCCTCCCAGTTTTTGAAAGACAGCTTTCTTAAGCACATCATGGCTGGAGGAGGGTGAAATCCCAACTAGATCACAGAGGAGTTCTTTCTGATTAGAGAAAAACAAAGATAACAATCTATGTTCCTAATAAAATAAATAGAGACATTATCTTATTAAGACATTGAGCCTCGGGGCCTCACTGGTGATGCAATGGGTTAAGCAACATACTGTGAAGCAAAAACACAGCCAAGGCAGCACAAGTTCGATCCCTGCTTCTGGTCAGGGAGGTGACACACATGGTGCAGCAGACCTCTCCTGCCTCACCCGCTGCTGCTTCCCTCAGCAGTGTGTTCCAGTCTATCTGCTTGTTCTGTACCCCACTCTGTCTCTGGTGACTCCTCTCAACCCCCCTACCCACCCCCCCACCACACCTCTGGCCTGTACCCCAGTTCTTGTATGCATAAATAAATCTTTTTTTAAAAAAAGACATTGGGCCTCAAATTTTGAATTAGAAATAATTAAAAATAGTAAGTTATAATACATACACTCATATTCATACCCACACATCAATAAATGCATAGCATTCCAGAATGATGCTTCAGCACCAAATTGTCTCATAACATCAACAGATGGCACCCTATTCACCATCACATTTCAAGCCTTTGTGTAGCCTCTCCATCACTCTTTCACCTGTCTCCCTCAACCTCCAACAGTTCATTTTGTCCAGAATAAAGTAGAAGGGGCACCTTTCTGTGGTTGCTAGTAGCAACCAGAGTTCTTTTGTAGGTTCAAGAGATAAGAAAGATCTTGTGGATAATAAAATCTCAAATGAAGAACACTTAACCGGTGGCAACAGCTTTTCTACTTTCTACACAAAACTTTTTCCAAGATCCTGAGTTAAAAGTTATGCTCTAGATTAAGGATCAACCAAATGGTTCACAGGCCAGATTCAGCCCATAACCTGGTTATATAAGTGGAAAGTTTTATTGGAACACAACTGTGCTCGTTTATGTATTTCAGTGACAGAAAAAAGTTCTGACAGAGACTGTGCAGCCAGTAAAACCTAATATTTACAATGTGACAACTTATCCAAAAGGTCTGTCCAAACCTAGAAATATGACTGCAGGATTGAGGTTACCAAGAAGGAAAGAAGGATGAGGATTGGAACAAAGAGGGGAGGGGACTCAGTGGTCTAGGGCATGTTCATTTACATTGCATGACCAGCTAGAAAAAAAGCTAATTCTTGGAAGTTCATGGACGCACTATTTTATTTTCAGTTCCAAATCTCTAAAGTTCCTCCCAATCCTGAGACTCTTAAGATTTTAATACAACACAGATATCAGCAGAAACTCAGAAACTGAAAACTGAATTACTCATGGCTCTAGACAACCAAATGGGGACTGGGAATCTAGTGACTCCTGAGTTATCACTTTCAGGAGGCACAGGCCTATCTCCTGCCACTGGATTACCACTTAGACAAGAGGCGGAACCCCGGACCAGATGGGAGAGCAAGTCCTTGTCTTGCCAAAGCTGAGGGGGCTATCTGGTGGCGGGGCTGATGGAGGAAACAAGCCCAGGCAGCAGAGTCAGGTCCCAAGCTTCCTCCCTCCTCCCATAAAAATAAAGGAAAAGGAAATTTGGGTTAGGGTTTACAGTCCTGCACAAAAGTCACAGAATGGATTCTTTTGCTGGTGCAAACCAAACTTCAAACCTAGCCATTCCAGAAGGTATTTCTGAAGAACAGCAGATAGCATGTAATTCTGGAGTCACTCACCCAGGTGAGAGTTTTGGCCTCAGGTTGAAGGGCAGGATAGGGATCTCTGTTGATAAGGCCCAGTATTATAAGTCCATTCAAAGCTTTAGCGTATCCCTGTAATAGGAATTATTAAGCAGTATGTGAAATTTTTCTCTTCAAAGGAAAATAAAAGCTCTTTTGAAGTGAATTCACTTCATAAGTAATTGAGAAGCCAAAAGGAAACATTTCTATTGTGGATACCACCACCTTGAGGTTCAAACCCAATTCAACAAAACTTGGCTCTTGATTTCTGTATCTGGGTTATGTGTGAGCAGTATTTTCTGGCAGCATCAGGGAAAATTTCCTCATGTTATGTGCTTTCAGCTCAGCAGAACACTATTTAACAGAACAGTTATTCTCTCTTATAGAATGGAAGGCACATATCAGAACATTCCCCAAAAGCAGATCATTTATCCCACTGATTTCGATCCACTCTCCTAAGGCCTCTTGGGAACAGGAAACGAAGTCAGAATCAGAGATTTTTCTACAATGTTATCACACTGGTAAAAATTCCTCATGTGTCTTTCATTATCTACAAGAAAATGAAGTCATTGGCATGTCCTATCAGCCACCCCAACATGTTCCTCCAGCCTGATTCCCTCACTACCACCTCCACACTCAGCACTCCCCAAAAGCACTTTGCTTTCCTGGAGACCTGGCCTCCGTATGCTGCTCGGGTACCTGGGAGCAGCGGCCACACTTCATCACCTAAGGGAGGGCTACACCTCCCTTAAGACCCAGCACAGCACGTCTTGTCTGGTGGGGAGGCTCCAGGAAGAGGTAGAAGGCAATGAAAAATTAGGAGCCAGGAAGCTGGTGGGGGAACTAAAGTCATCACTGACAGACCCATATGTCATCCATCCTCTAGCATAAAAATCCTTGGTAAATATTGGCTAATACCCACAGGACAGATGTCCCCTCTGGCCCTTACCAGGAAATCTCACAGGGCAGAGAAAGCTGCAATGAGATCTCTGATTATTAGAAATGATTGTATTTCAGGCATGCTGACTCTGGTGCATTGTATAGTGTCCCTGCTCGTCATTCACAGTTTCCCAGAGTCAGACTATTACCCTTCTTAGATCTTGCAGATAAAGTCAGTTACAGATCTCATATGAAATCAGTCTGCATTTAGGGTGGGCCTCATGTTCAATGACCGATGTCCTTAAGAGGACAAGACAGAGCCACACAGACACGCCACACAAGTCAAGGAATGCTAAGAATGTTCAGTGGCTAGCAGAATTGAGGAGAGAGGTATGGGTGTTTCCAGAAGATAACCTTCATGCCCTCACTTTGATTTCAGATTTCTGGCCTTCTGAATGGTGAGAGAAGACATATCTGTTCTTTTACGCCATCCAGTTGTGGCACTCTGTTACAGCAGTCTTAGGAAACGATGTGGTGATTGGGTCATCCCTGCTGCTGTTGTGTGGTGAACACATGTGGAGTGGACGTGTGTTTTTATGCTCAGGAATATTCACTCCATTCTTGTGAAAACAATTCAGATTGGCTTTGGGTATAGTGGTGTTCACTCCAGCTTCAGCTCTAGGGCCAAAGTTGATTGGCCCACTTACCCCACTGACCTCAGACGCTGATGAGACAACAATCATATTTTTACCTATAAGGAAGAGAGACTTTTCCAGTCTTACTAAGAGGCTGAGGCTGTTGTGTCTACCATGCTTCAAGGGGAGCCTGGTATTCCTTCCATGAAGGAAGAGTTGAAAGGTGACAAGAAACCAAGTCCCAGTGATGCCACCTGACCCCAAATTATACTACACCCAATGCTGTCCCACACCTGGCCCCTATTCCTCATGAGCCAAAAGTTTCCTTCTTGGCTCAAGCCAGTTGAGTTGAATCTCCCAAAACATCCAACCAGAGAACTCTTGAGCAAACAGACCCAAACCTGTTTTGTCATCTGAATTAGGATAATGACTAAGAAAAATGAAGTGTACATATCACTTACATCTGAACAGGAAACAGCCTTTATCAAAGAACATTGCTCACCTTATATCTCAGCGTCCCCCGCAACAAAGTGTGAGCAGACTGAATGCCATAAATCTCAGCGTATTTTGTGCTGTCTCTGTTAGGATAACCTTCCAAATTTAACCCTGGGAAATAATCCATGGGAGTGACCGCATCAAGAAAGGAGATGCCCCCTGCAGCATTCACAACCTGGGGAAAATGGAAAAGACATGTCAGGTACAACTTGTTCCCCTTTGAGTTTATCTGCATTATTTGTATAATAAATACAACAAAGAAAGCAATAAAAATCTGGAGAAAAAAAAAAAACTAATGAAACTTCACAAGGCCACGATTCTCCCAGCTTTAAAATCTGACTCAAAACAGTCTTTTTTTTTTTTTAAACTAATGTTTTCTTTCTTATTTTAAAATTGAAGCGACCGTGCATTGTAACACTCTGTGAGTTTCAGGTGCTCATCGCTGAGACACAGCATGTGTATATACTGCATTCAATCACCACTAGTCACTCCACTCCACTTTCCCCATATCATTAACCCCTTTGTCCCAATCTACCCACTCCCCTTACGCCTCTCCTTCTGGTAACCACTAATTGTTCTTACAGTCCAAAGGTTTGTTTTGGCTTTATCTAGTTCATATGTTTGTTTTCTCTATTTACCACGAGTGAAATCATAGTGTTTGACTTTCTCTGTGGGCTTATTTTAGAGGCACCATTGCCTCTGATTCCCTCCATGTTGTTGCAAATGGCAGGATTTCATCTCATGTTCGCTAATATTCCATGGTGGATATCTGCTTCATCTCCTGTACATAACAAAGCTGGAGGGAGCTGCCAATGTACCGTCAGGTGGATTTGGAGGAATTTGCCCAGTGTAGTCTTGGCCTAAACTGAATGATTCCCAGAGTTTATTTGTGGCTAGGTCTGCATGCGCCTTAGTGTGAGAGAAAAGATGGACTTGTATGTATATATAATGTGGCGAGAGCCCCCAAGGCAGTGGGCGATGCTGGCTACACAGTCACGCTTGGCAGAGTCTCTCCTGTTAAAGGGTCACTTTGAAGAGAACAAGCATGACTGAAAATTCCAGAAACATGTGAGAATGCTTCATTTAACTTTCTTATAAAAATGCTCTGGTTGGAGCACTAAGCATGCCCAGAAGGACCTTTTTTGCATTGTTACTATAAAATATATTTCTCCCTCCAGGTTTCTAAGTATCAAAAAATCTAACAAGATGATTCTAAGTATCAAAAAAGCTAACTTTAGAATGAAGACAACTTTTTAAAGAAAAATTCAATAAAGACCATCACATCCAGTACTTCACTCATCACAAATAAGTTAGCTGGCTGATTAGTCTATCCTGAGATCCTTGTAGAGAAATGCAAGCTGAACAGTAATGATCATTTAAAGAACTTGATAGTTGCCTGAGTAAACTGACTGAAAAATTACAGGCTAATCATTATCATTTGATACCAAATCAGACCCATGTTTCTGATAATATAAATGGGGTTCATTAATAAGCCCCATCCAATTTACTATTGTACTAGTGACTTAGATGAAGACAAAAGGACATTTATCTATTTGAATATGCATTTTCTTTTTGCCTCGACAAAACTCCCATCCATGACCCTACTCAATTCAATTCTTAGACAATTAGATTCTTAGATACACACACACAGCATTCCCATGGAGAGTCACTGATAAGCTTCATTGCTAAAATAACAGGAAATTTAACACACATGACATGATGTGCAATCATTTGCTCAGAGTCCAATGTGCGGCAGGTGCCTTATAAACCTTACCTTTAATCCATGCTGTAAGCCCATTTTTCAGAGGTGGAAACTGAGGCTAAGAGAGTCACCAGTTAAGTCTCAGGACTATGAAGCTATCGGCAACCACTGCAGCACGAGTTCAATCCCCACCCAGGGAGCTGACCCACATGGCATGGCAGACCTGTCATGTCTCGCCCACTGTTCCCCTCAGCAGTGTATTTCAGTACATCTGCCTGTTCTGCTGCCAACTCTGTCTCTGGCCTACACCTCCAGATGTGCATGCATAAATAAATAAATCTTTAAAAAAAAATCAGCCAGTGGAAGCTCTGAACCCAGCTCTTTCTGACTCCAACATTCCTGTGCTTTCTCCTCTACCACACTATGTCCTTAATTGTCCTTATTTCTAGATCAAAATTGTGAGAGGGCCACTGATCAACAAGGTACCACATTCCAGGTTGTGTCAGCAGCTATACACCTGACAATTGCGTTAAGCTTGGTAGCTGGCAAAAAGGAGCAGTGGCGTCTCTTGGTTTCCCACAAAGGAGGGGCCGTTTGCTGCTGTCAAGGTAAATTTGACTTACAGGCAGACCTGAGGGCTAGAAACCTCTTCCTGTGCTCCTTACTGCAGTATGTTTAGATGGACGAGGGATGACAGAGTAATGGCAAAGCTTTCTTGTCACTCCTTGGCGCCACCAAAGTTTACTACCACCCACGGAGAGAACAGACCAAAGACACAATCTCTCTCTCTCTCTCTCTCTCTCTCTCTCTCTCTCTCTCTCTCTCTCTCTCTCTCTCTCTCAATACGTGGAAGGAAATCACATGTGCTTGAAATAGGACTAGACATTAGAATAGTAGCAGTGGCTAGAAACCACTGCCAGAATGCAGGGCAATGACATACACCCTAATTCATAAGACTAAGACATTGCCCATGTTTCTGGGGAAGTGAAAGTCTTCAAGTCTAAGAAGATGCCAGACAGGTGGCCTGGGACCCTGATCTGCAAATTATTTAGGGCCTGCTCCATGGTGGAGGGTGGTGGTGGCAGAGGGTTGGAGGACTCAAATACAAGAGAGGTGTTTAAGGCACTTAACAGCTGCACTGGGAGACAATGCCACACTTGCATTGCTGAGGGAAGAACAGTGTCCAGAAAGTTATTAGACACAAAGTGTGGGAATTCAGGAATGAGAAGAGTGGCCACAGCTGGAGTGGTCAGAAGCTGCATCCACAAGGGGAAATTTGATCAGGACCTTTAAAAAAAGGATCCTTTTAGCAAAGCAAAGCATCGTGTTTTCTCTGGCTGTCCTCCAGTGCCAGGGAGATGCAAGCAGCACTCCTCACTTTGTTTTAATAGAACATTCAGGATAAAAGGGGAAAATTTCTATTTCAACAAAAGTTGCTGCCAGACAGACTCTCCCACTTTGCTCAAGCTTTCACCACCGCCAACCTCTCCCTGTACCTCATATTTGCCAGGGCAGGGGCTTGCATGCCTGACCAGCTTCCCCCAGGGAGACAGTACCTCACTGACAATGACGGCAAGAACCCTGGCAGGCTGGGATCAGCATGCTTATCTTCAGTAAGGAACCTCAAGCTCAGAAAGATTAAACCCTCGTTCTCGTGCCCAGATGAAATGCATCAGGAGCATGCGGTGCTTGGTCGTATGTGAAACTGAACATCTGGCCCAAACCTCCATGATTCACAGAACTGGAGAACTGGCTAGAATGTCAGGGCTCTGTCACACATCAGGAGATGGATGCCCTCCCCCACCCCGATCTCCACAGCTGCTTGGCCTCTGGTGCACCATGAAGGATGCCAGCCGTGGACCACAACTCAGGGTCCTTTTTCACATCCTGAAACATGCAGATGTCACTTGCAGCATCAAATGAAGTGTCCTGCTTGCTTAGTAACATTTTAAGTGCAGCTGTGGTCCTCTGGCAACTGAGTCAGCTCTTCTCAAAGCCAGCTGCACCTGAGAATCACCGCAGGCATGTTTAAAGCTCCCAAATTCCAGATGAATCAGAATCTCTAGGGATGGTGGCCAGACCTCAGTGCTTTTTAAACTGCCTGGGTGACTCCCTAGGGCCACCAAGGTATACTCTTCGGTAGGCACAGAAGACAAGAGCTGATGAGAGCACTTGCCTTGCTTCTAGAGAAATCCTTTCCCTTTACTCTTTTGTACATGAAATACCTTTAGATTCACAGATCTGTTATATAATTATAACACAGTTGCCAGAATGATCTGCTTAGGATGCACCTCTGATCACATAGCTCGTTATTCCCTGCAGGGACGGGGTGAGGGATACGTGGGGTATAAAATGGAAAGAGGAACACTCAGTCTAGTTATATTATTCCTCAGTATGAAGACAGACAGATGTGGTTTGGAACATCTGCCATTTGCTATGCTTTATCTGTGGCTGGTTGGCTGAGCTTCTTTTTTTGTTTTAAGATTTTTTCTTTTAATGCATACAAGAACTAGAGTACAGGCCAGAGTCCAGGGCATTGAGAGGATTCACTAGAGACAGAGTGGGGAGCAGAACAGGCAGACTGATTGAAAGACACTGTTGAGGGGAGCCATGGGCAAGGCAGGAGAGGTCTGCTGTGCCATGTGGATCAGCTCCCTGGCCAGGATCAAACTCATGTTACAGTAGCTGCGGATAGCTTCATAGTGCAGTGCTTAACCCCTTGCGCTGCTGGAGAGGCCCTAGCGGAGCTTCTTATGCCCGTTTTCTCCCTTAGAAACCTGACAGCTATCAGAATCAAATCAGGCCACTGCTTGGCACAAACATGAGTGACAGCCCAACTGGTACCTTATTACCCTTTAAGGTCAAGCACATCTCCTCTACCCAACCCCTCACCAAGTTCAAATCAATTGTCCTCTCATCTATATTTCTGTGTCATGTCAGCTTAGGCCAAAACTTCTAAATAAATAGTCATCATTCCAGGGTCTGTCTTTCCTAGCACAAAAGAGCTGGTAAAAGGGGAAAGAAAAAGTCTCTGGAATTAATGAGACCTGGGTTTGAACCTCAGCTGAGTGACCATGGACATTCTCCTTGAGTGGGCTTCCTTATTGTGCAGTGATGAAACTCAGCGCTCCCTGACATTCTGGTTACGGCAGCTGAGAAACAAACCTCAGTGTCTTCCCCTGACCCACCAACTCTCCACTCAAGAGCCACCCCCATTCCAGGAAGTGCTCCAGTAAGGAATTTCATTTAGCGTGACCACCTTTGGTGCCTTGCTCCAACTCCAGCACAGAGGAGGGCCTCAGCCGTTCTGTCATGCTGAAATAATCGCAAGAAGGGTCTTTACATAAGCAGAGGCTGAGAAGTGAGAAAGAGAAAAAATGAACACAGGCTTTGCTGGGAACGGAGAGGAGAGACCACACTAAGTAGAACTGGAAAAATACCCCAGGAAATACCAAAAGAGGGGAGATGGGAGGAGAAGCAGCATGTCCATCCATAAATGGCCTTGAGAGTGGAGAGAAAGAGTTGGCTCTTTCTTAGGCATTGCAGGCTGGTATCGCTAGATGGTGGCACATTCCTTCACCTTTCCATTGAGCAGATAGGTGGCCGACTGCATGATGTTCATCAGCACTCCCACGGGACTCCAGCTAAATTTGTATCTCAAGGGATTGTCTGAGTGTTCAGGGGCTGGAAGCCCACCACAATAGGAAACATAAGATTCAATCTGTAATTAGAAAATAAATAAGGAAGAGTATCTGGTAAGCTAGGGAAATTCATGTATCTAATTAATAGAGCACAATGACATGGATAAGGTACACCTGCTACAGATTTTCTTTTCATTTTTAAAGTCAAACATCATCCATTTAAGTCAGATACCCATATACATATGTATACATATGTACATATCAAGCAGCATTTTGTTCTGTTAAAATCCAACTATTAGTTTAATTCTGCCTAATCAGGTCCTCCTGACTTTTGAATTCAAATGATATATGATATGTATATAATGTTTGTTGTTTTGGAATACACACACACACATATATATTTAATCTGATTTATCACACTTTCATATTGAATAGCTCCTCTGAATAAATTTAATTCCCATACTAACAGACTGATTATATCCCATAGAATTTTCCCACTCATAAAAGTCAAATCTTATTATATAATCTTCAAGACAATCTGAAATATTTTATTAAATCAAAATATGATAGTAGTATCTATTTCCCTAAAAATCAATTGCTATGATTTGGATATGTTTTTCCCACACAGATATTTCACTTAAATGTTCTAGTCAAGAAGGGATTATGCACAGTGAAATAAGTCAGAAGGCAAAAGAAAAATACTGGATGGTTTCACTTTTAGGAGGAATATGAGGGAACCAAATACAGGATCAGGGAAAAGAATAATAATAATTTAAAAAAACACACACAACACAACAAAAGCAAACAGAAAACAATAAATCAGAGACATTTTGGGGTCGGGGGCAGAGGGACTGGGATGAGGACAGGAAGAACACAAGGGACTGAGGTAATGGTGCACTGGTGAGATAGTGGTGGGAATCCCAGGAAGACTATACTTGATGTCAAATATATATAAACAAAGAAGGATAAAAAATAAAATAAAATTTCTAGTCAAAGAATGAGCCACAATATAGTATTTTTCGTGAATATTGTAGAAACATTACTTCTTTTACTATTTTCCTCACAAGATCTGGATCTTTTACTATTTTCCTCCATGGACTTTTGGGTCCAAATTGGGCTCACCGTGGCTCCTGCATCTTTGGCCTTGTCTATTGTGTCCATTGCCAACATGTGGTCAAGACCAGGATCCAATCCCAACTCTCCAATAACTGTGATGCCTGCATCTTCCACACTAAAGTGGGTGGGAGAAGGAGGAAGAAAAAGTCAGGCATCGAATAAAAATAATGCCATGGAGTCATTTTGTCAAAGATGATTGAACCTTACCTCTTTTCTAGTTCTTTCAGTGCAGGTGTGATGTAACTTGCTGTCACCATGTTAACTTTGTTTGCGATGCATGCCTTGGCCACAAGAGGATGCAATACATAAGGTAACAAGCTTAAAAACAGGGGGAGACGCTGATCAGAAATTTTTGTTTTCCAATCCACCTTTCCAATGTCCCTTGTCTGATAACTAAAAAAAGCGTGGACCTAAGGCATCATTCCGATTTAATTACTCTCACACAGATGATCAAATATTCCTGACTACAGAATAAACCACACCCGCGACCACATTTAAAACTCTTCACAGCGGCCTCCGTGGTGGCGCAGTGGGTTGAGTGCCACACTGTGAAGCATCCGCTGCACAGTAGTAAGAGTTCGAGCCCCAGCCAGGGGGGGAACCCACATGGGACTGCAGAGCTCTCCTGCCTCACCCACTGCTCCCCTCAGCAGTGCATTTCAGTTCATCTGCCTGTTCTGCTCCCCACTCTGTCTCTGGTGAATCCTCTCACCTCCCACGACTCTGGCTTGTACCCCAGCTCATGTATGCACAAAAATAAAATAAAAATCTTTAAAAAAAAAACAACTCTTCACAATGATCTTCACCTAACCTTTCCATTTTTCTCCCCAATCTCTTCCCTAAGTCAGATATAAGAACCAAAGAAGCTATTGTAACTCTAGACTCACAGCTTTTACTTTTCCAGCTCTGAACTTTTTTCCTCATTGTACCTTCTTTTTTTTTTTTCTTTATTGTTTTTAAAGATTTATTTATGCATACAAGAGCTGGGCCAGATGCAGGGGTGAGAGGAGTCACCAGAGATAGAGTGGGAAGCAGAACAGAGAAATCTACTGAAATCCACTGCTGAGAGGAGCAGTGCAGAGACAGGAGAGGTCTGCTGTGCCTTGTGCGTCCGTTCCTGGCCAGGGATCGAACTTTTGCTGCAGTGGCTGTGGAAGCCCCATAGTGTGTAACCCCTTGTGCCACCAGGGAGGCCTGCAATAGAATTTTATGTGGGAAAAAAAATAACAAAAACAAAACCTCATGAAGCCCCCAAAGGGGCAGGAGGGAATGTTAAGTGTTCCATGCTAAGGAAGGAAGCCAGCCGTGACAGGCCTGGAGGGTCTGATTCCAGCCACACGGCATCCGGGAGAAGACAGGCGAGGTCTATCCACGAACCTCACCCAGGTCATACTCTCCTTTAAGAAGTGTCTGAAAAAGCACCTCCACCAAGAGTCTTTCCCACATTCCCCCAAAGCCAGAACTCTTTCTTCTGCATGTATCTAGCTATTACTTTTTAACTTTTAATGAGATTTATTTTACTCATCCTTATGTTTCTGTGATTTTTTTTCATCGTGGGTTCCCTACTGAAAGAAAACGTTACTGTCTTTTAATCACGGTCTCTGCCAAATGGTTATCAGGCAGGGGTTAAACTAAGTCAAAATAGTCTGTGTTTTACATTCAAGAGTGGGAAGAACTAGGCTTTAATGGTATTGATTGATGAAGGCTATCACAATGGAGAAATGAGCAAAAGTTGAAGCTGTCCTCAAAATTCAACTTTGATTGGGTTTTCTAAAAATCTAGGTTTTATGTTTCGATTTAGTGCTGGGACTATATAAGCACAAAAAATAAGTTTTTATAAATGTTGACATGATTGAGTATTTTCATATTATAGCCAAGGAAAAGTAAAGCCTCCTATTGATTGCACAATAACAATTATTACTAATTTATTGCCTGTTTGGTAAAACTATATAGTACCAATAAAAATAGATATACAAATGTATAGGCATAATCACACTATATCACTCTAATTGTAAACTTCATCCTGCATATTTTATGTTTTTTCTTTACCTAGAACAAGAATAAAACCATCTCTCGCATACTTATTCTTCCTCAGATGAACAGAATATTGCTTAGATTTATTATCATGTGGAATAGAATTGTGTACATATTTGCAGCATTAATAAAAAAGTTCTTGAACTGTTCTTTAATTCTTTTATTCAAAAAGAATTATTACTAAACATGATAACCATTTAAAAGTCAATGAACAAAATATTTGCAAAACTTCAGTTAGAAAGTTTATTTTAAGAGAGAAGAGAACAGGAGAAAGAGGACATGAGGAAAGAGAAATAACTATAAATTAGATAGCAATCACCTCTGGCTAGATACTAACCTGATAACAAGATCCTGCTTTGCCACCAAAGAGCCCAACTTCCCTTCTTCTTTGCCAATCTCCATGCTAACAGGATTGATGTTATATTTCTTGCTTAACTGCTCAATTTGACTTCTCATGTCAGAACCTATCCATGAAATAAAATGTCCAATATTTAGATTTCCTTCCATGACTCAAGCACACTTTAACATCAAAAATTATTTTTCAAAGTAGAAAAACAATATAGTCATCTAAAAGTAAAATGCTGTGAGCTCAGCTTATTTACCTACTGTTATTTCTATGTTCTTATCTCTCGACAGGTATTCCAACACAGGCTCAGAGACATAACCAGTTCCAAGAACCAAGACCTTTCTCTTGGTGCCCACTGAAAACGACTGAGCAGATGCCCTATTGAAAAAGGGAGAGGTAGGAAAAGTTTAATCAAAAACTTATTAGATAACAGAATCTTGCTGTCCCCAAACCAACCCAAAACTTAGCCAATGATGCAATCACATTTAAAGATTATTATTTCTTACGATAAGAAACTACAACATGAGTTTCCTACAGCAACATTTTCCACTAACGACTTTAGATTTTGTACAATGAAGAGACCCTTACATCTCTGAAGGGTTTGTCCATAGACTGTCACGAATTTCCCAGCACCACCAGCAGGATGCCAGTCCTGGAACACTCACTGCCTGCTTACTCACAATGAGTAACTTGGTCTCACACGTTCTCCTCCCAGGGGCTATGATTCAGAATCACGCTGGGGCTTTTCAGTAAAACCTCATTTATTCCCCACCACAATCCAAGGACATAACAATCTGAGAGAAGATAATTCTCATCCATATAAACCATTGTTTGTCATTTATCTTTAGGGTCACTTAAGAACAGTTGAAAACAGTTGAAGCCATGGCACAAATGTCATGAGTCAACTGTAGAAATAAATCTTAAGACAAGAACTAGGCAAGATTTTAATTCTTGGACAGTTTATTCTGTTAAAATTTGTAACTTCTTGACCTGTAGTTCTTTGTCTTTATTCCCAACTATGACATCCAAGGTACTGACAATATCTTGCCTATCTTTATAAATATGGATATATTCATCAAAATGATGAGTATCAATATACACTGATAATCCCAGTCATTGGTACAAAATCATGGAAGTGGTCCAGTACCAGGGACTGAAGCACAGTACGCTCCATTGTTGGACTCTTGTAGGTCAGCCAATTCTTTCAAACTTTAATCTTTACATTCATTATAAGTAAATACAATTAAAAGTAAATGTAAGATGTTCTTGCCTCTCTTCATTGCCATCACATTACTGATGAATTAATACAATCCCATTTCACCTTCCAGAAAGAACCATTATTATTTACCAATGCGTATTCTTGCTAATAATGCCTATGGTGTTGTTCATATATTAGCATGCCATATCATATTATATATGAATGTCCAAATATAGTACTTTGGTGTTCAAATATTAAATACCCAAATGCATTTTTTAAAAACTCATTCCTAGATTCTAATACTGTCCACCCCATCAGCAACCCAAGCTCCAGCCTCCTGTTTAATAATCACTGTGCTAAGTGACAAAGAGAACATAAAAATAAGTCAATGTCTAAGATAAAGCAAATTTCCTTGCAAAACGCAATCTTTATTCTCAATCTTTCGGCACAACCTACCAGACAGGAAGGAGGACAGAAAGTGCTAACAATTAGAACCAAAAGACCTGCTACTACTTGAAACCTGCTGTGAAGAGTGAAAATATCATGATTGGTCATGTAAGGCACATTGTTAGAATTAGTGACATGAGAGCTCATCAGATGATAAGAATCTAAGGATACAGAGAGCTAGGAAAAACAAACCCAGGGTTTCCGCTATAAGAAATTATCGGAGAGGGTTTTAGAATTATCTGCTTTTTTCTTTTTTTAACAAATTATATGCTCTCGGTATCTTGTGCCAGAATAGTTCATGTTATATAAAAAGTAACAAACACATATGGAAAAAATAAAACAGTAGTTTACTGCATCTGAATAAATCTCCTCCATTTTTTACAGGTAAAATGAAAAGGATAAAACTTTATTTTTAATTTTCCCATTGTGATTTCTTCTGAGAATTCAGTGCATGGATTATTTTGTTAAATGTGACTAGATACAAAATAAAGCAGATAGAAACACAAGTCTAAAGCAATCAACTGAAGGGAACCAAAATACTCCAAGGAAATGCCAACGTTCAAATTTTGAGTAGTAAAATCAGGTAAGGAAAGGCTTTGTCTAAGACAACTATTCTCTGTAGATTGCCACATTAGTTTTTGGCACTGCCCTTGTTATAAAAACCCCAGGGAAAACTGCCTGCTCACAATTTTCTTTCTTCATTACTGCTCTTAATTTCTAACTAAAAGCCCACTTGCCTAGACATGAGAGGCCAAGCCCTCAACTAAAAACCAGACTAAAAGGACCACAGCAAGGAGGAGTGTGCTTATTTTCCTTTGGAAAAGTAACTGAGACATGACATTATTCAAAATGCTAGAAATAGGAACAAAGGACAAATGGAAGGACAACCCTCTTGGACATTTTTCTGGCTTACAAACTACTCTACTAGGGTATTAGAAAGCCAAAGTGGCAATGCACTACCATTCATGGAAACATCCACATTGATTACAGCTAATCACTTAGTTTGGATTTCCTATATTTACAGGTATTTTCAAAATTTACATTCTCTGTAAAGCTAGCATCATGAACTCACAATTGAAGCATTTAAAAATACTCATCAGATCCAAGATAAGAATAATGCTTACCTGCTCTCTCGTAGTTTCTGGATATATTTATACTTATCAGGCAATATACCATTGGATGTAATCACTGCCTAAATATATATGACACAAGACATTTCTTTAGTATCCACATTTTAGTCCCCAAAACATGGGATCATGACTAATAGAGAAAAGATGGAGTTACAGAGGGGTGGGGGGAGGGAGAGAAGAGAGAGAAGGATGGTGGAAAAAGTATGTTCATGAAAAAAATTTCTCATGACTTACATCTCTCACCACAGGAGAAAAATTCTGACTTTCAAGAGGTTGTGTTGCATCTGATAATAACTGAAAGGAAATGAGATTGGTAAGAGGTAAGTAACAACACAAAGAAGGTTTCTTGATATTTGTATCCTTTTTTTTTTTTTTTAACACAAGAGCTGGGGTGCAGGTCAGAGGTGCAGGGGGCAGGGAGTGGGTGGAGAGAATTCACCAGAAACAGAGTGGAGAGCAAATCAGGTGGGTCTACATTAATACACTGCTGAGGGGAGCAGCAGGTGGGACAGGAGAGGTCTGCTGCACCATGTGGGTCACCTCCCTTGTTGGGGATAGAACTCATGCTGCAGTGGCTGCAGATAGCTTCATAATGCTGAGACTTAACTCCTTGTGCAACCAGGGAGGTCCCAATATTTGTATCCATATTAAAATATTAGTCAGGGGTCTCCCTGGTTGTGCAAGGGATTAATCACCACACTATGAATCATTCACAGCTACTGAGTTTGATCCCCAGCCAGAGGGGTGACCCACACAGCACAGCAGACCTCTCCTGTCTTGCCCACTGCTCCCCTCAGCAGTGTACTTCAATACATCCTTCTATTCTGTTCCCCACTCCCAGTCTGGTGAATCCCCTCACCCCACACACACATACACCTCTGGCCTGTACCCCAGTGCTTGCATGCATAAATAAATCTTTAAAAATAATAAAATATCAGTCAAAGGGATTAAAAAATGTAGTAAACAGTTTTCTGAACATTACCTAATATAAATGATTGGTGATATAAGAGTTCTACAGGTAATAAGACCTGTTCCCAAGGTTATGTTATTTTAGCGTGATTTCCAATTTTAAAACTAGAGGATGATTACAGTTGTCCTTGAATTTAAATCTTTGACTGCAGACCTCATGGGTGTGACAGGACAGCTGCACAACCATCTTTGTTTTCTGGAAACATGAAAAAGCTTATCTCCTCCCACCCCGACCCTAGTTAGATGAGCATCCTAGCACCATCACGAGCTTCATGGACATAGCCCTCACTCTGAGAGTTCCGTCCCATCCCAAACACTGAGGCTATTCTTATTCTATCAGGTCCACCCATGCTACAATATGGGGTCTTCCTCAGATCAATATACGTTCTCTGTATAAGCATATCAGATTTTCAAAAGTGGTAGGGAAAAAGACTTTACAAGCAGACCTAAAAATAGTCATCCACATTCCTCCCATTAACTCAAGGATGAGTTAAATGGCCAACATCCAAGTCACATCTCTCATGTTAACATTACAGCATCCTTCCTGTGAGCTTCTTTTTTCTGTCAAGGTATGTGATTGTTCATAGACTGCTAAGGGCAAAGGTCATGTAAGCCACTATGGTTGTTTTTATTGCCCATGAGACGATCTTTCAATCTCTCTCTCTTTCTCTCTCTCTCTCTCACACACACATACACACACACACACAGACACACCTTTCATAGATCAAGCGCTAGAATACTCACCCTACTAAGAACTAGCAAAAATCTATCTAGAAGATGCTGGGAAGTGAGTATTCATTTACAAGGTTGAAATAAATATAAAACTACTTTCATGTAGCTAAACTACAAGACACCAAAGACTATCTGTTTCTGGGATTCAGGTTTTTAAAGATAAGGAAGGAAGAAAGGGAGTGTGGGAAGGCGGGAAGCAGGCAAAGGTAAGTAAGTCTATAAGCTAGGGCGTTCTTTGGGAAGTTCATGGAATTCACACACCTGGGCTCCTCCCCTGCTTCTTTTTCCCAGACAATTTTGAAGTACTCATGGGCTCCAACTTGCAAATGGTTTGGCTTATGATTTTTTTAACTTTACAATGGTGTGAAAACAATGTGCTTAGAGTTGCACTCAAATTTCCCATTTTGAATTCTGATCTTTTGCTGGGTGAGTGACAAATGATCCTCTCTCATGGTGTTGGCAGCAACCAACAGCTGCATTAACAGAGAGCCACTGCTCCCAGGCAGCCACACTCGTGGTGGAAACCACTGCTACTGTATAGGGTACCATGTTTTCAAGGTACTGTGTTTTGTGTTTTTTGCATCACATTGTGTTTATTTTCTACTTTCAACACAGAATTCCATAAATTACATCAGGTCTTCAACTACCATAAAGTAGACTTCGAGTTAGATGATTTTGCCCACCTGCAGAGTAATGTCAGTGTTCTATGCACATATAAGGCAGGTTAGGCTAAGTCATAATAAGGGGTAAGTTAGGTTACTAAATGCATTTTCCTCTTATATTTTTTACTCAGGATATACCCCATCATAAGTCAAGGAAGATCTATATTTACCTTCTCAAGAGGACTATTCCAGACCCTAGTACTGTCTATAGAGGCCTTGAGCAGATAATCAAATGAGGTACAAATTTCACTTGGTATATGGTGAAACCACTGAATTGTTGTCTTCTCTCTCTCTCTCTCTCTCTCTCTCTCTCTCTCTCTCTCTCTCTCTCTCTCTCTCTCTCTCTCTTTC
>JAGFMF010011386.1:2233922-2252010 GCA_019455555.1 Galemys pyrenaicus
CTCTCTCTCTCTCTCTCTCTCTCTCTCTCTCTCTCTCTCTCTCTCTCTCTCTCTCTCTCTCTCTCCCTCTCTCTCTCTCTCTCTCTCTCTCTCTCTCTCCCCCAAGTGAAAGTAACACCAATTTCATGGAAAATACTTCTGACACCATACAAAATGAAATACTTTCCAACTTGTTAAATGAAGTCAACATAAACTTTATGCCAAAACCTAACAAAGACATTACCAGAAAAGAAAGCTAAAGGTTAAGCTCTCCCTTAAACATTTATGTGAAAATATTAAACCAGATAAATCAAGGCATAAAATTAACAAAAGAATGTATGCATGTATACTAGAAGATATGTAAAAGTTTTCCATAATAGAATTATTAACAATAGTTCCAAATAGGAAGCAACCTCAAATGTCTACCAATCATAAGACAGATAGATAAATCTTGCTATATTCATTAGCAACCTGACTCTGGTTATAAATAAAAGATTAATGCCTTGCAACCAGGCTGAGTAGATTCCAAGAATCTGAAATTGGTTTGATAATTGAAAAACAGACAAATTTCACTAGTAACAGAGCAAAGCAAAATGTCATGTGATTCTCTCAATGAATATAGAAAATGTGTCTGATTAAATACCATAGCCATTTATAATAATAATATGCTTAAAAATCTCCTTGATATGATAATATCTATTATAGCAAGCATCATACTTAATGATAAAATATTGAAATTTTCCCTCTTAGGATCAAGAATGAGAAAAAGATGAATGATATATGATAAATGATGAATTATATAAAAATAATATTGAATGAAACATTTTAGCACAATAGAATATATATTGTTCAATTTCATCTACATAAGTTCCCGCCCAAAGGCAAAACTTTAATTCCATTCACTTGCTTCTAATATAAGAAGGCAAAAATTTAAAATAGGGTGAAATTAACAGAAGGATCTCAGAAAAGATATATGCACAGTCATAATCATATCTAATTCAGATTATACAACAAACTCACAAATGTATGAGATAAAAGGTAAAATCAGAAAATGGGCAAGTACATTTGAAAAGTACTGCACAAACGTCACTACTAACTGGTTTAATACACATAAGAAAATTCACCCAATCTTTTCCATCACTAGAGAAATGCAAATTAAAAAATTTAGTGAGATACATCTACATACACACAAATGACTAAATAAAGAGATTATCAAAGCATATTATTGAGGATTTGGAGCACCAGGACTCTTATATGATACTGATGGGCATGGTTCAAGCACTCTGGAAAAGCTTTTGCAATTACCTAATGAAATTGAGTATCCCCTAAAATTGAGCCAAACCAGAATAGGTATAAATGAAACAAAAGAAATATGTACATATGAGTACCAAAAGACATGCTAAAATATTCATAGTAGAGTTATTAGTAAAAACCATAAATAGAACATAACCCAAAGTCCATCAACAGTAGACAAATGAATCTTGAGGAAGTCACATCATGAACTATTACACAGCATTGAAAAGAAATTATTATTAAACTAAATGATGAATTATATAAAATAATATTGAATGAAACATTTTAGCATAATAGAATATATCTTGTTCAATTTCATCTACATAAGTTTCCCCCCAAAGGCAAAACTTTGTCATAGTTTAAAGTCAAGGTAGTAGGTACCTATAGTAAGGAGAATCAAGATAGTGCTGGTGCAAGAAAGATGGTTTCTAGGATGATAACATTGTTCAATTTATTTATTTATATAGTATTCACTTGGATGTTTTGTGATGATTTATTATGCTATAGAGTTCTGGATCACTTATCTGTGACACTTTAATATTTTATACTAACACAAAATTCATTTTTTTGTTCTTTAAATAAAGACTTTATCTAAGAAATTTACCTATTCCTCACTAATAACTTGGGTCAACCCTCAATCACAACTTACTGAGAACTCGCTGAACTAACTTGCTTTTCTCCTAACATGTATAAGAGATCAATTGTACTGAATGCATGACAGTTTGGATCAAAAGCAAATTAGAAAAAAAAAAACCATACTCTAAGGTCCAAAAAAAATAAATTTAGAGCTCAAATTTTGAAAGATAACAATTTGTGAGTTGAAAATGTCTTATAACAACTCCTTAGCATGCTAAGTGATATTCAAAAAGTCAAAAGGACATTTTAGGAAATGAACAGTCAAAGCCATAAATAAAATAAATCAGTAAATCAATATTTTCTATCACTTGGTATAATAATATAAGAGTTGCACTAAAATACATGATTTTAGTATTAAAAAAAGAATGAGAACCAAAGGCCCGGCTCTTCTACATGCGCCAACCTTCTGCTGGAGTGACTAGGATGTGTTCTGTATTGGGTGTAGTAACCTGAAATCTAACAGACCATCCCTCCTACTAATACAACTATAAACTATAAACTCTGGATTAAAAAAAAAAAAGGAAACCAGCTATTTAAGAGCTTCAGACAACAAAGGAAAGTGGGTGGCTTGGGGAGAAAGGTCACAACTTGGAACAAATGTCCAGTGCAGTAGTTGACATCCCATTCTCTTGGCATTGTTTAGAAGAGCACAAGGTGGTCAAGATAGTGATGATTTGTAGTAAGCTCACTGACTTTCTGACCTGATGACATGGGATGGAGCCAGAGCAACCACAGTCACTAGAGTGGCAGGGGGAAGTGCCAGAAGGGGCATATACAGAAAAGATAAAAGTCCAACTTCTATGTAAACTCTGCATAAGTCCTTCAGTAACCCTTAAACTGAGCATGCACAGACAAAGACCATCAGCTACAAAAAGCTAAACTTTCACGTGAACTATACCCTACTCCCATCTCATATGACACAGGACTATTGGTTTAAGTCTAACCAAATGAGTAGTCTGCTACTCACAGAAATGTTACAACCCAGAATCACCAGAGTGTCAACAGTCACATGATCCAGGATGCCCTCCAAAATTACACAAATTAAGAAAGCTATGTTTTGACTCATCCTTAATAAAATTCAATGCCAAGTTGATCCAGAATTTTTCAAATATGAGGCAGACTATAAAGTGGTCTTTATAACAATGCTCCATGTGATAAAGAAAAATACACTCATAGTAAATGATAGAAATTCTCAGCAGAGAAAGACAGGAAAATGAACCAAATAGAAATTTTAAGACTGAACAATAAATATCTTAAATAAAATACTCACTGAAAGGGCTAAAGGAAGTTATTCACTCTTCAGGGAGATAAGCCAGGGGGAAATGAATGAAGAACATTGAAAAAGATAAACATTTGGGTAAATCTATAATTACTTTTATAAAATACACACATGGTTTTCAATCACTTAGTATTTATAATTATAGTACAACTTGGAAGGACTGATAAGATTATATTTAAAACCACCTTATTTTATAGGTGAAATATCTACGGATTAGAGAGGGAGTGACTTGCTAAGTCAGAAAGCAAGTTTTGTCTCCAAGGCATGTGGACACTCCCTTGTGTTACTTTAGTCCCTCAGCACCAGTCCCAGACACACTGTAGATCCAGTCCTGTATCAGCAACCCTTCTACCTTGTCCTCTATGAGTCAGTTTCCCAATCTATAAAATGGGTTTAATAATAATAACTAAGAGGGTTCTCATGAATATTTAAAAATTAAGATACATAAAGCAATTTCAACACTGCCTGGCACATAGTAGGTACAATATAATATTGTAACCAACCATGACAACACCTGCTATCTGTATGTTCTAAGACTGGTTATATATTTTCATAGACATATTACAGGAAGAAGGCAAAGTATCAAAATGGAGCAGCAAGGAAAGAGAAAAAGAGCACAGACTGGAAGTTTCACTTATTTATGTCCCACCAACAACTGTGTCATTTTTGTGAACTGTTGATGAAAAAGATTAGAGCCACTATTCGTGTCTTTGGAATCACTGCCAGAGGAAGACAGTCATCAGCACTAGACATAAAGCAAGGTGAGCATGAACACTTAGGATAAATAGTGAAATAAGAAAACTTCTCTTTGGCCAGGAAAATGGAATTCAGATAACACAGTATTTCAGCAGCTCATTAACATCACAATGAAAATAACAAATTGTCACTTAGATGAAACCCAATAAAATTTTCTAGATTTGTGATTTTTTTAATCTATTAATTGAAGCAGAGTAAAAATGTCCCAAGATGCATTAAAGAACTGAAAACAAAGCAAATCTTATCTTACATGCCATGACCATTCTTGATAATGATAAAGCATACAAATGAATGAGAGTTGCAATCAGGAAGGTAGTTTCATGTTCATATGCCCCATGAGACAAGTAAGAAGAATACATAAAATAAAATGGTGTCAGCAAGTACTTTAGGGAAGGACTGGCATTTCATTTTACAACAGATTTCTTAGATGGAGAAGACCAGAACATTGAAAGGATAGCTCCATAACTCTGTTGAAAGATAGAGCTGCTGCAGATACTACCAGTCTGCTTACCATTTCTTCAACATATGGGTAAAGCTTGTCTCCAAAGTATTCTGTAGCTTCAACTGGAAGCTGTGCCGGCAAATTGTCAATGGAACACATCAGAATCCCAGAACCTTCAACACTAGGAGAACCAATAAGCTTTATTCATATGTACAAAATGTTATTTGCAAGCTCTAACTCTTCCAGATGTTTACTCAATTATATTTTCTTCATAGTCCTTTGTAATGTTGAATCAAGCATACAAGAAAATAAGATTTTCAGAAAGAACTTTTCCCTTCAGCAACCCATCTCCTATTTAAATATAGTTTATGTGCACTGAAGTGTCCAAACTTACATGTGTTTTTCTACCAAATGTTTTGTATCTTTGAGCATATCTTTGGAAATATGCATAGGCCTTATAAAGACCTAAAATCCTGAGCATTTGAGATAGTAGCTCAAGGTAAGTAAATAATGTATTATTATGTATCTTTTGCCATCTAACAGCATAGCAAACTCACCTGTTATGAATATGCTGGTCAGCATCACACATGCAAAAGGGATGGTCTATGGTGGTACACTCGGTCATAAACTCTATAGAGCCTTCTGGGTCAGCTGAAATGTCACATATGGCCACAAGTCTGGAACAACATCAATACTTAGATGGGTGCATGAACTCTGAAGTATCAAGATTAAAAATGAATAAAAATAAAAAATACTGGGAGTACTTCTCAATGTAGATGAAAAATATTTTTTAGTCTCTTTTTCCAATAGTTCACTTTTCAAGACATTGTATTCTTCTAGGATACAAAGTATCTTCCCAGTATGAGTTTCAGTTATCACACACAAAAAGAAGAAAAGGAAGAAGGAGAGGGATAAAGGAAAGAAGACCAATGAAAAAGAAGAGGAGAGGAAGAAGATGAGAAAAAAGAAGAAAAGATGATGAGGAAGAGGAAGGGTAAGAGGGAAAAGAAAAAGAAATGAAAGTAGAAAGTCCCTCCCTTAGAGCAATCACTGGCAACAAGCAAAAGTTAACCTCCTTAGCCAACTCTGAATTACTTATGAAGATTCAGATACACTACCTTTACCTTGTTTAGCACCATATAATTTTGCATGCCATTACATAAAAATCTCTCCAATTATGAACATGTATCTCAGCTCAGCATTTGAGGGCCGAGCACAGTGTTACTGCCCAATTACCAACTACCTGTGTATCTAGATAAACCCTGTACTAGAGCTAGACTATCCCACCCACTATGTCTTCACTTGTGTTTTGGTGGCTCCATGTCTACCAAGCACCAAACCTGTCACTTGAAATTCTCATTCTCCTTGTTCCTCCTTTTAAGACTGCTGAGGCCAGTGCTCTCACTTTCTTCTAAACTCCCATGGTATTGATGGCTCCTAGCATTCCCTTGGCATTTATTTTGTGCCAGCTACACACCTGAGGCCTGTAACCCTATCTTTTACTTTTTCACTCTTCTCTATTCTTCAGCTTAGCAGAGTGCCAAGAAGATCAGAATTCCAGACCCTCCCTGGTGTCACAGGGCTAAAGACACAGCGCTAGTAAGCTGTCACCAGCCACTGCAACATGAGTTCGAACCCCGGCCAGGAACTGACTCACTTAGTGCAGTAGACCTCTCCTGTCTTATCCACTGCTCCCCTCAGCAGTGTACTTCAATAGATCTTCCTGTTCTGTTCCCCACTCTGTCTCTGGTGAGTCCTTCCATTTCCCCTCTACCTCTGGTCTACACCCCAGTTCTTATGTGCATAAATAAATATTTTTTTAAAAATCAGACTTCCATAAATATTTCTTGATTAATTAATTCAACATTTAATAATCATTTGAATGTATGCTATGTGTCAGACAATGTCCTGGGGATTATGGCCAAGATAAATGGGTATCTTACCCATCGGGAGATTAAATTCTAGAAGTGGAGGGGGGGGAATAAAAACATAAGAAATTAGATAATCATGAATTTCAGAGAGAAAAAATCAGAATAAAAGACTGGAGAAATGGGAATGGGTAAGCAATATAATATCATCTGAAGAGGTTACTTTTGGTTGCATGTGGAGTCACATAAATTAAGGGCTAAGGCAGACTAGTCACACTCCAGTTCTGTGCTATGTGACTCTCTATATGTGATACCCTAAGACTGTGCAATGCTTATAAAAACTGCTGTCAGTGCTGAAGTGAAGTCCTTACTTGTGTGGTAATGTAGGGCAGCCTTCAACACCAACACCTGAGGACTTGCTTGGAGTCAGTAGATTCTGAAGATCTTGACAGGTTAGTAGACGAGGGATATTTTGTTCCCAATAGATTCCATTAATTAAACAACTTGTATAGGGTGCAATCTGTAAAGCAAGTTCCGAGTTCAACAAAATAAGTAGCTTATTTCCACAAAATACACTGTAAGAGAGGTCAATAAAACCCATGAGAAATAACATCATGTTACTTCTAATTGACCATGTTGTTTACCAGGTCAGTTCCATCTTTTGAGGCAAAGACAGTAAATACCCACACAAATTTCAATGTAGAATTACCCCATTATATATAAATACATGAATATAAATATAAAAATAATGTTATGTTCCATGGTGTATTGCATAGCCCAGAAAAAGGAAAGGATAGAGAGTTAGGTGAACTGGCACACTATTTCCAGATCAACCACCAATAGAGTGTGATCTAAATCATGCTACCTCAACTTCTCTGGGTTCTATGTTTCTTACCTGCTAGATGAGGATAATATGCACCCCCTTCCTCAAGGAAATGTTATGAAAATTAAATCAGAAAATATTTGTAAGCTCCATAGACAAATGTACTACATATATGCATATGTGGTAAATAGGTCATTATAAGTTTTATGATGCATCCAATCACCAATAATACTGACCGGGAGAAAGAGAAGGTATGGAAATTTACAAATTCAAGATTTTTCAGTCTGAAGCCATTTCATTGTCTTTGTCTTTCAAGCATCTCAGACATTCTCAAGTTATAAGAAGAATCTTCTTTATAAAATGCTCTACCTGCTTTAACAGCTACATTGCATACCAGCATCTAAAAAGGCTACACTGTTCAAACATATTTAAAATTATTAAAAACTTGTAAATGTATGTACTTTTTGTTGTATTTATTTTTGGTTCATTAGTTTGTTTTGAGAAGGACTGCACATGACCAATGATTAAAGAACACACAAAGAAATTGTTCATCTTGACATGTCTCCCCAGCAGAAGGATTTTAATTGTAAGCAACTTTTTTATACAAGGGAGATGGGTTTGTGCTATTATAGTCATACGATTTTACCCTAACCTCCTGTAATCAACAGCACACATTTCAAGACAAGTAGTTGAAGTTATGATAGCACTTTGTTGATTGCATAGAAGTGAAAAACCTATATTGATATTCAAGACTCATTGGCACTGCACCTTGTCAACATTACTAACTAGTCTAGATTAAATAAAAGAAAATAGTGATCCATGAGAAGTGGTTTAGAGCTATGAGGCACCAGCAGACCTGAAGTGAAAAAGAGACAGTGAAGCAAGGGCCATATCCACAGAAACCACCAAAGCAAAGACCACTAAGAAAAGGCCACTCCAAACTTCGAAGAAAACCAACAATTCCTACTGCCAACTCAGGACCCCCAAAGGACTCACACCAAGTCGACATGGGAAACTAAAGACCAACGTACACATTGAGAACTTCTCTCCTTGAAGGCAGTCTAACTACAGTGTATCATGAGCAACCAACTCAAAAGCTGGATATGATACTCACATCAATACTAAAACGACTTATGTAGCGCTCAGGATATTTGTCATACTCTACAGGATCATATACACCATCTGTTTTCCTGACAAGATGATGATGGCGACTTAACACCGTCCCATACACTTTTCTCAGGTCTTGTAGAGGAGAAAGAAATTAATAAAGTGGGTGACATATGATAAAGATTTATGGTGATAAAATATTATAACACAGAAACTGTTAAAAAAAACGAAACAGTAAAAGATAGTTACCCACACTGCTTCTCTTACCTCCAGCTTGGCAAACTTCTTTTAATTCATGTGGCTCCACATATTCACAGGGTAGTTCTTTGAAGATTTCTTGGGCTCCCTGTAAATAATACACAAATAAATCTCAATTTTTAGGAAAAGAGTTAACACGGTTTCTTGTAAGAATTCCACCTCATTTTCCCCAAATTATTTAACTCTACTTTTCCGGCCCTGTATCCAGGATTATACCTCAGAAGTACAGATGAATTTACAATATGCAGCTTGCAAACCAGCTCTTATTCCAGTTTCAACAGTACTCATTGGAAGAGGTTTTAATTATCTTAAGTTAATCAGAGCAGAAACAAGCGTGTTGAAAAATGAAGTACAACAAAATACTTATATTTACTTTCCAGTGCAGAAATCATTTTACCTAGTGAAACTACATTTCCAACAAAAGAACTTGTTTTCTGCCTCACACTGCAATATACACCATGATGTTCTATTTGTAAAGTATCTTTTTAAGATCTATTCTACAATTATAAGTTGCTCTGGGAAGTTACAAATATATTCTTCTCCAAATTTCTCTAGAAGGAAAAAAGTGCTAATTCCAGTCTGGAATTAATCTTCCTAGTATCTTCTAGACAAAACTCCTGGAAAAGTTTAACCCTGGGGTCATTCTAAACTCAGGACATCTCACTAAAAGAGATTACCCAAAGAAACTCTGTATACCATTAGTAATGAGATAGCCCTTTAAAAAGAAAAGAAAAAGAAAAAAAAATTGCAGTCTCCAATAGCTTGGAATGAAATAAAGGCAAGGAAAAAGAATGTCAGGTCCTTGTTGCTTTTTCAATGGAAAATGCATTACACAGATAAGAAAAGCAGCAAAATTAGAATGTTCAATCATGAAAAAGCAGGGCTCTGAAATGTCCATATCCTTTGGATTCGTTTCAGAGTTTCAGGCCGCTTCATGCAAAGAAGACAGGTGGGATTTACCTTCGATACATTACCAGTGCCTGTGAACACAAACGTTAAGGGACCTATTGATTTTGGCATCAAACCCAGAGATATCTCGTAACCAGCATCACGGACGGCCTGCACAGCCTGACTTTTGTTCCTGTAGTTATGAGCCATGCCAATGTGCTGAAAACAAGCACACGTGAGTCTTGTCAGTCTACCGTCTGCGGCCTTTTTCTGTTCTTAAAGTCTGATATGTATTTCAAAAAACTAGACAAAATAAACATCTCACCATGAAAGGTGTGTGATGTCCCAAAGCAAGGAGTCTCAAACCCATTCCATGTAAAATGTTGATCATCCCTATTGCAGAAAGATTATTAGTTGGAAGGAGTTGAAACTATTCTCTGCCCATTCTCAACCTGCTTGGTGCCCTGAAGAAGCAGACCAGAGCAGCCCAGCTTGGAAAGGTCCCCAGTAGTCATTTTATCCAGTTCAACTTTCACTTTCAAATTTCATCCCCTCAAAAGCACTAACCCTGCTGCATCTGCCTCGATCTCTTCCACCTTCAGACTTGTTAACATAAGGGTCCTTTATTCTAAAGTTAATCTCTCCATCTTTGCTCCGAATCCCATCCCTTTCTGCTTCCCTAAGGAATTCACTATTGAACTGTTTCTTTCACTCGCTCTTTATTGGTTCGTCCTTAACATTTTACCAAGCATCCATTCCTATCATGCTAAAAAAAAATGAACAAAGATTCCTTGACCTTAAGACAGCCATCAATGAGGTTTTAGTGACCTAAAGAGCTAAATTCTAGGTACTTCTCATATCTTGATACTTTTCAGATATATTTGGCAGATCCAAAGTCCTTCTTTGTGAAACTCTCTTCCCTCAGCACCCCTGACCTGAACATTTCCACCCTAATCTCTGTAGGCTTCTCTTCCAAAGCTCACTCCTTTGTTATCAGTACCCTCTGCCTTTTCCTTACATGTTAGTCATCCTCAGGACACAGTCGTAGGCCCTCTTCTCTGCAACCTCTACATTTTCTCCTGAGCTAATCTTATCCAGTCCTAAATTTCAAGTAATAACCACATGCAGATAACACCAAGTCTGTACTCAACTCAGGTATTTTATTTCAAGACCTAGTTAGCTACCTTACAGATGTCTCAGTTTAGATCTTCAAATAGCAAGCACCCAGCATGCCTATAGCTAAGACTTTAACTGCCATTCTCTGCTTTTCTGTTTTAGGAAAGAACCACCTCTCTACGCCAAGTTCTCTTATTTTTTCTCTGTTCAACTTTCAAAGGAATCATTTACATACAATCAAATGCATCCATTTATGAACAGTTTGATAATTGCTTAACAGATGTATACACCTGTGTTACCACCAACATAATGATACAAAATATTCCCAGCACCTTAGACAGGAAAAGGAGAATTTCAATTTCCAAATATATTGGGAGATTGTCTATTTTATTTTTTAAGTCTGTCCATTTTTGATTCATGAATTTTGAAGCTCCATTATTAGGTACATACACATTAAGGACTGCTAAGTCTCCTTAGAGAATTGACCTCTTGTCTTTTGAAAATATCTCTCATTCTTTGTGGTAATAATCTTTGTTTTGAACTTACCTGGGTCTGAAACAGCACTCCCGTTTACTTATTGTCCACAAAATGTATCTTTTTTCATCATCTTTTCTTATCTGTGTCCTCATGAACAGAATCTAGATGGGTCTTACCTTTTTTATCCATCTAAACTTTGGAGTTTTTAATATAGATTTAATATAATAGTTGAAAGAGTTGAATGTAACACTGCTACATTAAATCCTACCCACTTCTACTGCATTCTTTCACATCCATCTGCCCTTTGTTCTATTTGTCCCATTTCCTGCATTTTTGTATGGATCATATATTACATAAGGTCACATTTAATTTCCATTATTAGTTGTCCTCAATTAGAATATGCATATTTAGCTTATCATAGTCAACTATCAAATAATTTACTACTTTAGCTTAAAGAACTTCACAAAATTATGCTTACATTTCACTTCTTTCTGTTGCTGGTGGCATAAGTTTTACTTCTATGTCTGTTGTAGATGTTGCAATACATTATTTTTTTTTTAAATCATCTTTTAAAGAAAATGTGATGCATTTTATCCTTATCTACATGTCACTATTTCTAATGTTTTTTATTCCTTCAAGTCAATCCAGGTTTCCATCTGTATGAATAATTTTAATACTTCTTCTACAAGGACGATTTGACTCAGATTTACTTAACCAAGATGCCTTTATTTCATCTTCATTTACTTTGAAAATGTCTTTCAAAAGGTAGTATCTTTTAGATATTGGATAGGGAATTCTGGTTCAACATTTTTTTTTTTTCTTTCAGTACTTGAAGATGTTATTCCATTTTATTCTAACTTGAATTTTCTAGCTAGACATCTACAATATCTCTTATCTTTGTTCTCTAATACCTAAAGTGCCCATCTTTCCATTTGCTGTTCTTAAGTTGTTTTTTTTTCCCCCCCTTTGGCCCCAGTGTTCAGCAAGATAATGGAGTTTCTTTTTTTTTTTTAAAGATTTATTTATTTATGCATACAAGAACTGGGGTACAGGCCAGAGGTGTGGCGGGGAGCGAGAGGATCCACCAGAGACAGAGTGGGGAACAGAACAGGCAGATTAACGTAAACACACTGCTGAGGGGAGCAGCGGGTAAAGTAGGAGAGGTCTGCTGTGCCACGTGAGTCACCTTCCCGGCCAGCAGCAGGGATTGAACTCGTGCTGCAGTGACTGCGGTTTGCTTCATAGTGTGTTGCTCAACCCACTGTGCCACCAGGGAGGGCCCAATGATGGAGTTTTTAATGTGGTTTTATTTGTGCTTTTTTTCTTGCTTGATTGAGGTTTACTGTGCTTCAGATTTCTATGGTTTATAAACTTTATCAAAATATGGGAAAGTCTTTTTGGCCTCTATTTCTTTAAACATTCTCTTTTTTCCTCCCTAAGATTAGTAGGAACTAAAGAAAATGACAAGACTATAAATCTATACCTAGTTAATCCCTCGTGGGTGGGTACAGAGCATGTGGTTTTAGCAGGACACATAGTTGCTCACTTACAAATTACATTTCTCAATCAATCCTGGCCAATAGATATTAGCAGAAACAATATGCTCAGATTCCGAGTTACAGCTTTAAAAAGGCAGCTGCTTGTTACCACTTTCTTTCTCCTTTCCACTGACAGGAAAATACTGACAACGAGAATGGTCACCTTGGAAATGGAGTCACATGTTGACAATAGCAGACCCTTGACCCCATCTGCAAATCCCAGATTTCTATACCCTGGATTTCCATCTCTTATTTAAGCTATTATTTTACAAGCCTTCTTCATTGTAGCAACTTAGCTTGTAACCAGACTAGTACACTGCCTAGTAGTAAACTCATTTACTATTATCGCCCAAATTCTTCTTCCACCCACGTAGATACTAGGAGAAACAAACTGCGGCTCCTTAGTGATCTGGATAGTATCTTCACAGCTTCCCACTCACCCTCTTATCCCCACACTCAATAAGTCACCAGATCCTGTAGATTTCTAAACATTTCTAAAATCCACATGGCCTTCTTTCTGTCTCTATTCCAATTGTACAAGAATTTCTATTCCTCAAAACTTATTTTTCCCCTTCTCTTTTTGGGTTTTGAACATGTCTACTCTCAGTCTCTACACCCTTGAATAATTTTTCATCATTTTGCAGATTTCATCTTTAAAAGCAGTTTTTTAAAAAGATTTACTTTTATTTATTTATGCATACAAGAGCAGAGGTGTAGGCCAGAGGTATGTGGAGTGGGGTGATGAGAGAATTCATCAGAGACAGAGTGGGGAACGGAACAGGCAGATCTACTAAAATACACTGCTAAGGGGAACAGCAGGCAAGACAGAAGTCTGCTGCGTCATGCGGTTCAGCTCCCTGGCTGGGGATAGAACTCATGCAGCAGATAGCTTTATAGTGTTGAGACTTACCCCTGGTGCCACCAGGGAGGCCCTTGAAAAGCAGGTTTTAAAGAAAGGCTCTTCCACGGTTAACTCCATTTGGGTCCCCTCTCCATAGCCCTGAGCACTGACCTGCACTTGTAGGTCTACCTGCCCGTGCATCCTCTCTTAGAACCACAGCCTGCTCAAAGGTATACTGCTACTTCTGCGTGTGTCAACTGGTTTTGAATGTTTTAATTTTCTGCAGACAAATAAAACCCTCCTCTAGTTTGGCATTGGAAGGCCCTGGGAAGGGTAGTCATCTGAGATTCCCCCTGCCACTCCTTCTATGAATTCATGTTGTCAGTTACTTTTATAGAGCAGATTTAGTGTTGTGTGGGGAGAGGTGCACAGTGGAGATTAGAATAAAAAACAATGAATGAATGGATGGATTAGGGCAAAATAATAGGATAACAACATGTAATTACTGAAATTGTTCACTTCTAAAACTAGATAGCATTGTAAAATGTTCCCAATAGATTTGAGTCTTTTGAGTGAAAGATAGAAAGAGAGCACTATTTTTAAAGTAGTCTAGGATTCCAAATAATCTGTATTTTGTAAAAGTAAATAGTATGATAATATCAACCATATTTTAAGAAATGCAATTTAATAAGAGCTTAATCTGAAAAAGGCAAAGGCAGGAAGATTAAGATGAAATAGTGGTGGCATAAAAAAAACCCTTTCTACTGTTATGTAATAAGTCATAACCTTCCTTATTTTGATGTTCAAGTCCTCTTACCTAATATGTACTGTGTTTTTCAGCTAAGGAAGATTTAAAGTACCAACTGGAGCAAAATGTCAATTAGAGTTTTTCCCAAACTCCAACTTTTTTTTTTTTTAAGATTTATTTATGCATACAAGAACTGGGATATAGCCCAGAGATGTGGGGGTAAGGGGCAGGAGAGGATTCACCAGAGACAGAGCCGGGAGCAGAACAGGCAGACTGACTGAAATACACTGCTGAGGGGAGCAGTGGGAGGGACAGGAGAGGTCTGCTGCACCATGTGGGTCACCTCACTGGCCTGGAATGGAACTCTTGCTGCAGTGACTGTGGATAGCTTCATAATGCGACAACTTAACCACTTGTGCCACCGGGGAGGCCCCATAAACTCCAACTTTTATCTTTCCTCCCCTGTTCCTGTGTAGGTTCCCGTTCTTGTATATCTTTCCTCTTTTTCACTTTCTTTACCTCCCCAATATCCATCACTAAATTAACCTTTCTTTCTAATCTTCCAGAACTACCTGAAAAGTTAGAACCCAGCTTTAGTTATTATCTTTCCCTGCTCTTTTTTTAATGCTTTATAATAAATATATTTTGATGATTTGTCTCCTTATTCTATTTATCAGTTGCCCTGATATTCATCACCCTTAACTGTACTCACAGGTTCAGTAAAGATAAAAATGAACACCCCCACCGCCTTGGCACAGAAAAGAGGAAACCACAGCTACTCCCCAGCAAATTAAAAAAGAGGGTGATGTAAGAGCCTTGGCTCACTTACCTGCCACACCTGCCCACTTCCCAAAAGCTACCACACGTACTCCCTTAGGATCCACCATTTTTTCATAATCAATAAGACGGATTTCCTAAAGAAAAGATGAGAAATTTCTCAGCCAGACCCACCAATGACTTCCTTTAACTTTTAGCTCAACAGTCTACAAATGCATCTACAGCTCCATTCATCCTCACATCCTTCCTTCTCATCTCAAAGAAATAAAGTCCCTCCTGACACTAATCCCTGTGAGCTAGATCCCAGGTCCTGTCCATCTCCTCCAAGACCACCCACTGTTTTGTTTCCTATTTTAGAATACAAAAGGGTGTGTGTGTGTGTGTATGTGTTTGGTTCCTCCATTATAAACTCAAAACTTGCAGAGCAGAGGAGCCCTGAAGCAGCAGAACTCCTTGGGGTCAAAGCTCACCTTTCTTAGTGAAGTGAATAACATGATGTATCTCCTAGATGCTGAATGAAAACTAAAATTCCACTTGAGAATTAAAAGTAAAATTTAATACGTATATGTTAACATTTATGAACACTGGTCGCTAATTACCTGTTTTAGAACTTCATCCAACAAACCCATATTGGCCTCCTGAGCCTTTATTGTGTGGGAGAAGAATGCATAAGTCTTCTTGGATATTAATTTTTCCTCCGGGGGTCTTTTAACTCCCAAAATTAGACAAGCTTCAGAAATATCCTCTTGAAGAATACCACCAGCTTTGACATATTCCTAGGAATGTAATTTTAGTGAAAAGTTATTCCCCTGGTTTTTTTGTACTCATGTTTTCTTTAATAAATATAGCAAGTGAAGAATAAAATCCCTATGGATTTGAATGGGTAATAGAATAACCAATATTTTTACTAGCTGGTTAAAGATAAATCTAACATGTTTGGCTTTTATAGCAAAAAAATTAGAAAATTTAGTATAACTTATATCAAATTGTTTGTAGTTTGCTTATAATGACCAGTTCACACATTTTAAAGATATTTGTGAATGCATATTGTGTACCAGCAATCCACTGAAACATTAAATGCTCAGTAGTGATTTATTATTCATATGTATTGTTAAAAAGACACGCTGGCAATATTTTCTTTTCTTTTTGTTTCAATTTATAAATGACTTTCCCATTCTGTATGGTGAAATGCACAAGAAATGAGATTACAAGACACAAAGGTACAGCTCCTGTAAAGGAGTTCATAAAATCTAAGAAAAAAAGTGAGAGTACAGTAAATAATATTTAATTCCAAAAGACATTATAATCAGCAGCATCCAAGTGAGATATTAGTTTCATGGATTTTGAGATAATTCCCAGGTAGTACAATCAAGGAACCATGGAAAATTCAATTAATCTAAAAAGGCTAGGCAGAATTTAGAGAGTTGGAGATAGGATATATAAGATGATATAGAAGGAGTTGAAGGAATATATACAAATATGAAAAAGAGGAAAGGAAGAAGATGTTTGGGGCATATAATAGGAAGTATAGTTAAAAAAAAAATAACATATAGTTCCTACCTGGTTTCTTTGAAAATAGTCCATTTGCCATTTATAGTGGACTGGTTAAATGAACCACAATAAATCATGAAGACAATAGAGTAATTACTATACAGTCATTAAAATGAATGAACCATATCTCCATAAACTAACACAGTGATTTCTAGAATATGTTTTTGATTAACAAAGTAAAGTGTGAGAGAGTATGCATACACTTCTATATAAGAATAAATCAGAAATTAGGGCCTCCCTGGTGGCGCAAGGGGTTTAGCACCACATGGTGGGTGTTCAACAGCCACTGCAGCATGAGTTCAATCCCTGCTGCCGGCCAGGGAGGGACCCACATGGTGCAGCAGACCTCTCCTGCCTCGCCCACTGCTCCCCTCAGCAGTGTGTTTCAGTCGATCTGCCTGTTCTGCTCCCCACTCTGTCTCTGGTGAATCCTCTTACCACCTCAGTCTCTGGCCTGTACCCCACCTCATGTATGTGTAAATTAATAAAACATTTAAAAAAAAAAGAATAAATCAGAAATTAGAATACATACATACAAGTGCTTGCAAAATGAAACAAGAATGGTAGATCAGAAGCCAAAAAAATCATAAACTATGGCATGGTGGGAACAGAGTATAAGAAATTATGAGAACAAGACTTGCCTGAGTCTTTTATTGAAACTTTTTACTTGAAATGTGTAAACGTTAAACTTTTTTGGACAATTAAATTAAAAAAAACTTAAAAGACATTTAAATTAAATAGGAACAAAAACAACTGAATCCAATTGGACATCGTGTTGACAATGTAACCCTGTGAAAAAAGTAATTTCAATAACTTTTCGACACAGCACTCTGAAAAAGTCTTTTTGACTTATCTACTGAAAGTAAAAAGGAAAACCTCCCATGAAATTTTTTTTCTTCCCATGAAATATTAAACTCCATTTAATGGGCTTATTTTCAGCTGGAATTTTAGCTTCATGAATCCAGTATTAAATACTGTATATGAAGTGATAAAGCAAAAAATATGCACCAGTGTCATGAATTAAAATTTCCACTGCTGGGGCCTCCCTGGTGGCACAGTGGGTTAAGCAATGCACTATGAAGTAAGCCACAGCCACCGCAGCACAAGTTTGAATCCCTGCCTCCAGCTGGGGAGGTGACCCAAAAGGTGCGGCAGACCTCTCCTGCCTCCCGCACTGCTCCCCTCAGCATTGTCAGCAGATCAGTCGATCTGCCTGTTCTGTTCCCTACTCTGTCTCACCCTCCCCCACACCTCTGACTTGAACCCCAGTTCTTATATGCATAAATAAATAAATCTTAAAAAAAATAAAATAAAATAAAATTTCCACTGCTATAGACACTAATATAAAACTTTAGTGATAAGAAAAATATACAATGTTAAATTTAAATTGGAAATATTAGTATTAAGTCATAATCAAATATTACATGTGTATAGGTATGTGTCTGTATATTTTTAGCTCTATCTACTAACAAGTCTCAAGTGCAACAATATCTCAGTAACAATTAAAAACACACCTTACATCAGATACCAGAGCTAGGCTTCTATATGCTAAGAGAAGTCAGTTCTCACTAATGAAACAGGTAATTTCAGATGTGGGATAGTAAAAAGATAGGATGATGGGCCTCCCCTGGTGGCGCAGTGGGTTAAGCAACGCACTACGAAGCAAATCGCAGCCACTGCAGCACGAGTTCGATCCCTGCTGCCGGCCAGG
>JAGFMF010011386.1:2252178-2267263 GCA_019455555.1 Galemys pyrenaicus
CCGCTCTCTGTGGTGAATCCTCTCACCCCCCCCCCACACCTCTGGCCTGTGCCCCAGTGCTTGTATGCATAAATAAATAAATCTTAAAAAAAAAAAAAATAAAATAAAAATAAAAAAAAAATAAAAAGATAGGATGAGAAAGCTCCGGGATAAATGAATTCATGTCCAAAGGACATATGAACTTCATTAGGGGACTCTCACTTTCCCACATTAGGGATAATTAAGGTATTAAAAAGAATAATGGTAATAGATTATCATACATTGAATTAAAAAGGCCCATGCATCTGGAAGGATATAAAAAGGGAAAGAAAAAAGAGAGAAACTAAGATAAATCTCTTTTATCAGAAGAAAATCAGCAAATAAACTTAGAAGAAAGATAAAATTAGAAAGTTATCACTTTGCCAGACACCAAGTAAAGACATATTCAAGATTTTATCAATAGATGTGACAGCCTTAGTTCAAAGGTTGTTAAGGAGCAGGCAAATTCATAGGTCTCAACACAACCCACACAGGACTCAGCAATGACAAAGGGAGAATGTTGCTTTTACAGTGGAGAGAACTGGTGGTGAGCACCTCAGCCAGTGATCACACATTCCCAGTCATGTGACGACTTGGTATTTGTGTCTTTATGGAAAAGAGCTTATATGCACATGTAATGTTCATGACAGAAATGTCTAATAAGCCTAATCTAATCACAAGGAAACAACTAGTCAGTAACAAAAAATTTTACAAGACAACTGACCTTGTAAAGAAAGTCACCACTGAAACAAATAAAAATGAAAAAAAGATGCTGTTCTAATTATAATTAAAGAAAAACAGAAACACAACAATCAATGCAGCAAACCTTAACTGAGCTCAATTAAAATGAAAGACTATAAAAGATATTTGAGACAAGAAGGAATGTGAACACAGATGGTGTAAGATGGCATCATGGAATTAAGAAGGAAAATGAGATAGTGGTTAGGGAGAAAAATGATTTATTTCTAGGAAGTGATCCTAAAGCATTTTAGTGGTATAATCATGATATGTGCCATCTATTTTCAAGATGATATACAGGAAGAAAACATATAGGTGTATGGAGATCTCTAATATGGGGTAAAAAGAATCAAATTGATATCACAAGATTATTGCAAAGAGTAAAGAGAAAGATGAACTAGAGGACTCACAGTGGCTGGAAAGGGAAAGAAGTGATTTCTAGAATATGCTGTTGATTAACAAAGTAAAGCGTGAGAGGGTATGCATATACTTCTATATAAGAACAAATCAGAAATTAGAATGCACACATACAAGTGCTTGAAAAATGAAACAAGAATGGTAGATCAGAAGCCAAAAAATGAAAAAACTAATTTTTTCATGGGGTTACATTTCCAACATGACGTCCAATTGGATTCACTTATTTTTGTTCCTATTTAATTTAAATGTCTTTTAAGTTTTTTTATTTAATTGTCAAAAAAAAGTTTAACATTTACACATTTCAAGTAAAAATCTGTTGGGGGAAAGAACAGTGTCTCACAGACCTTTGTCTCCCCAGTTCCAGAAGCAGGGCCACAACAGGAGAGCCTGACTGATGAGAACCATCTCTAACAGCCAGTCCTCTGTCCCTCAGCTGGAGAAAGGGACAGAGGAAAAAGAATACAAATAGGCTGACTTCTGATTATAACCAAAGTGAAGCCATATCACCATGCGGTATTTAACTGACACCAGTAAAAATTCTGTTTTCACTCGGGTGACCCTTACTTTTCATAAATACTTCTATCTCATTCCACGTATTTAAAGAATCGGGGATATTTACCTTATCGTGAATGGCCCGCCGATTGGAAGGCTGTACTAAGACCTTGTAGCCCAGATTGGTGATGTTCTTGATGTGTCTGGGAGCCAGAGGTGCCCTTCTCTCCCAGGCGTTCACATCCTCCCGCCTCAGGGCCATCACGGCCTTGTGGTGAAGGCGGAGGGAGAAGTTGAGCCCTAGTCGGCCGGGTCTGATCCTCTGTGCTTGCAGCATCTTGGAATCTGGTAACTGTAAAGACAATGCAAGAGAACAGGACAAGAGAGGCGAGAGGACTCACAGATCAGTTCTGGTCTCCTGAGAAATCTGCTGTAAAATCCAGCCAGTTCCAAGGATAACAGACACAAGACAGAGGAGAGAGGCAAAACCTGGATACAAAGTGTCCTTGGCACAAGCAAATGCAAATTCCTACATATGTTGTTAATTATTTGCAAAAGAATGAAAGCACAGAGCAACTTATGGGACACTCACCAAAATGGCTCTTTAAATCTATGTGGTATCAAATTTCCACTCAGCATAAAGTTTCAAGCAAGTTAACCTATAACGTGAATTCAGGAAGATAATAATTTTGATGGTAGGAAGTTTGGAATCTCTTAATAGGGTACAAGAATCGAGCTTGTTTCTGAACGCCCCTCAACTATTCAAAGTGTGTTTGTGGCTGCTTGCCAGTCAGCTGTGCTCAATGAGATACATACAGAAATAGAAATTTAACACTTTGAAATCATGATAGTATGCAGTCATTTTTCTACTAATTTATTGCTATTAAATGTTATAAAAGTATTGGTCCTTGACAGATTAGAAATTTAAGAAAACAGAACTAATACACAAACATGTTCCTCCCCCTACAGGTTTTAGAGGTTTAAGAGGAATGTGGCATCTCCCCTGGTTTCTACCTGAGCCCCCAACCTTCCCTCACTGACCCCTTTGTTGTTCTAAACATGCTGTTTCCCTTCCCAGGACCCCCCCCCTCATTCCACATCATCCTGTCATATTAAGCCCACACCTGTCTCAACCAGTTTGCGAACTGTTATTCCAAGTTATAAAACTCCATTCACTTAATCAAGAAATATTTACATGAAACTTACTATGTGTCAGCACACAGTCAATTTTATATAAAGGCTTAAAGAAGTATAAACATCAAACAGTATTCTATCCCAAATGGTGACATATGTCTAATGATCAAAAGTAATTTCACTAATTTGCTGGACCACTTGGATGATAAAACTTAATTTCCTTGTTCAAGGCTGACATCAAAATATAGGATCTAAATGATTTTATACCTTTTAGAAATCTCTGCTAGAGTCTATGGTAAAATTCTTTTGGAACACATTTCTGTTAAACCAGTTTCTAATTCAGAAACATCTCATAGGTGGAGAAAGATTATTTTGACAGCAGAGCATATGAGAACATTTGCTAAAGATAACAACTACTTGCCAACCTAAAGAGAAAAGGTGTAGGTATTTCATAACTCACAATACAACTCACAAAGCAGACAGTAAGGAGTTCAGCTAAGAGGGTTTAAAAAGAAGAGGAGCAGGAAGAGAAAACACTGCATACTGAAAGTTCAGGCTAACTTTTACTAAGGCTAAAAAAAAACAATGATCAACATTTTAATAAAAGACTATTATCTACTATATCTGATTTTTGGTTTATTTAACTACTTTTGGTCTTAAAAGAGATAATATTAATCCTACGTTCAAGTACAGAGCATTTATTTTCTCTCCAGTCAAAGGGAAAACATGAATATACACCCCTATGTTCTTCCATCAAACCAATTCTGCAGAAAAGGGACTCTCCTAAACATACAGGTAAGCCAAGAAAAGATTGTCTCTTCCCAGAAGGTATTTCACATACTGAAGATAACCAAGTGGCCTACATCCTCAATTCTTGGCAGTCACATGAGGGAACCTGTTCAGACAATTTAATCTCTCTTCTCAACCCGTATTTGATTGAAAAACACTGCCTCACCTACTTAGATAATCCCTCCCTTTCCTCCCCACTTCCTTTGTTGGAGGGGGTACAGAGTGAGAAAAGAAAGACAAATTCAGACACATGTTAATGCTCACATATGTGCAAGGACAGACTTTTATGGGGACAAGAAAAGTAGCAAGGGCTGACCCTCTTGAGTGTTTTGGGAAGTTACTTTCACTTTTTTCAGGGAAGTCTTAAATTATAATTCCTATGGCTCTGTTTTTTAAACAAATATTTAAGTTACCATTGATAACATTATATGCCAAACATGATTTTGTGTGACATTATTTTATCCTTGCCACAATCTCATTAAGTAGGTATTATTATTAGTATCCCCAGCTAACAGATGAAGAAACTGTAAAGAGAATGGAATTTGACTATTGTTTTTAAGCAAAAGCAGAGTTCCTAGGTTAATGTTTAACATTTGAGATTTCCTCTCTTTTCTCAAAGCTTGCAGATCCACACTATGAGCTCTGCCACATGTGGTTATGCCTGTCAGCCTGTTTCAGAAACAATTCAGCTCCATATGGCATGGGCTTTAATCGTTACAGTAAATAACCAGTTCCCCCCCACAGGGAAGGGTGACTCTGTTGGCCTCTTTCCTATGTGTCAATCCTTCCTGAGTCCCTGCCAAGGTAAATTTTAGGTTTCTGAGTGCTTAGAAAAGTGATTTGATTCAAGAAGGTATTACTGTGTTACTAATCGCTTGAGCCTCAAAAGTTGGCCTCAGCATAGAACTTTCTGGATCCACCATGGTTACATTTGAACATCATTAAGAAATGGGTGACAGTAAGGATTTCTGAATTGCTTTTAGTTAGGGTATGATAGGTGTCTGGTATTTCATGAAAATGCCCTGGTGGATTGTTTTGAATATTCCTGACTTGGCTTTTGTAGGCTTTTCCATGAATATCAGGAAATACATGTGATTTCTATTCTGACAATGTCTTCAGTGAATCAAGGTAAGAAGAGAGGAGGCTTACCCATTCATTCTCAAGAGGTTATCTGACAGTGTCATGTGCTGATAACTTCCTATAGCGTGAGCAAGGAGGAGCTGAAAAAGCAAGAGGTGAGGAGAAAAGTAAGAATAGAGAAGAAAAAGAAGAGAAATAGGTGGAAAAAGAGAAGGGTGACACAATCAGAGGTGGAGGGCAGGCTCTTCTCTGACAGTTTCTTCCCTTTCATGCACAGAGGGTTAACACCTCAAATAGCATAAAAATAACAATTTAGACATTTTTTTCTATGCTTTTATAAAACAAGAGTAGCACTAAGGTATATACATTCTTACCTACCAGGAATCTGTAGTGTCTCTAAAAGAATATTATAGTGATCACACAGACAGCACTGAATAAGGACAATCTTCTAGCAATGGAGGAACACAGAGTATGATACCTACCACCCTACCTATCTTTCTACCTCCCACTGGGGAGACTTAAAAATTTCTTTCAGTTTATAAATCTTTGCAATACACACATGAAATCAGAGCATTGGGAAGTGCTTGAATATTCTCAGTATAGGCTATCCTTTTCCAGAGAAACAGGAAGGAAATTGGTCATGAGAGATGACTGATTGATAGACGGATAATTAGAGAGAGACTGGTGTGGGGGACGACAGAGAGGAGAGATAGAAAGAGCTTGGCAATCCACATCCATATACGACCCACAGTTTTCTTTCAGTGACCTGAAATAAACCATGGTCATTGAGTATATCATCACCCTAAATCACATGAAGGAACTATGGAAGATTCTGCAAGGTGTATTTGTAAGATACTGTATCTGAGGAAAAGCCACCTTCCAAGGAGAGAGGACCTCACCGGTAGTTGAGAAGTTCCTTTCAAAGGGTGAGTGGAATGGCCTGTGTGATCATATATTGACATAGTAGAGGCTAGTCATTTGTTTTCAGCATGACTAGGACCTAACATTTCAAGAAAATATAATAAAAACCAGAAATATTCTTGATGAATTTGTTATTTTGCCCATGGATTACAGGAGAGTTGTTTTGGCTTGCTTGCTTTCTTAAATTCAAAAATAGTTTGGAGTTCCTTCAGCTGTTCATAGCAGGTACTTGTAAAGAAGCAGGAATCTAGATCCTGTTGGACCTCAGTTGGGATCCAACAGAAACAGGATGAAACTGTTTTATCTAATACAATGGTCCAAAACAAAATTTAGTGATGATTTATTAGTTGGTGACTATAATAACTAAATATTATATTCAGAATGCACTTGAGAGAAAAACATCAAAAATCTCATCATACAAATGAGGGCAGTGAAAGTCATGTATACAAGGGACTTTCCTTGTTCATAAAATGTAATTTTTTATATCTATGTGGATGAATCATTATAAAACAGCCTATTTCTGTTTGGTATGACTTTTAAATGTAATTGGATTAAGTTATATTTACCTGCTATTGTTCAATTAAATATAAGGCATTTATGCCATAAATCAATGTATCTGTTTTATGAACAAAAGTGACAGATAGTTGAAGAGAGCTGAGGTCTTCATAGAGCTTTCTCTTCTTCCTTGAAATATCAGGAATCCTTTCCAATCTCTTCAATCCTTTCCATCACATCAACCCAAACAAAAAATGATTTAAACTTAAAAACCACCTACCTGAATGAGAACTAAGTACAAGCAAACACAAGAGCTTATGTATTAAAAGAGCTTGGATATCTCTTCCTAATTTTTCTTGCTACCACTGGGACAAGTGTAAAGGATTATAAATCACCATTGAAGGAATTAAGGCCAAATCTTTCCTCTCTAGTCCCTATGGAAGAGTTGTGGTCTTTGCTCTTCTATTTTAGAGCTTTTAAATTATGCCACTAAAACATAGTTCGGTGACTGAAACTAAAACTATCAGATCACATAGGAAGATGTCTCACTGGTAAGTTATTTGTAGTAATCAGGAACAAACTTTGACTAGATATTGAAGAATAGATAAGAAATGCAAATAATTTATATGCACCCTTCTAGTTCATGCAAAAAATACTAGTGTTATTTTAAAAGTGTTGGTTTCCAAGAAAGCTCCAATACCAGAAATAAGAGGAAGCAGCTCCATGGCTCTGAGTCTTGGCACAAAATACACATTTCATATTCTGACTACAATAATCCTAGAAAGTTCCAAAAACAGTTCCATATTCAGAGCACCTGGTAATTGCCTCGAAATAATGCAAATGCTGCCTAACCCCCAGGCTTGCTAGAGCGAGGCTTGGGCATGCAGCAACATTGTCCTTACATTTCTCATCTTCTTGCATAGGTACATTCTTTTGCTATATCCACATTCAACCTTTTATAATAACCAGAAGTGGGGGAAAAAAAGAAAAAACAGAATTGGGTGGGAGGTACTCTATTAGTGTTAATTCATCTGGTCTGAAAATATTCATATGTCCTCAAGTCTATCAGCTACTCAAAGTCATCCAGACATAAAAGTTTTAACTCTCCTGGTCTTAAGCCCACAGATTTCTCTTCACTGAAATGGAATGCAAAGTTAGTTCAGATCTGGCATCTAACCCACAATGGTTATCTGTTTATTGGTCTGTCTCTTTGCTAGACAATAAATACTTTGGGGAATGGATTGTGTTTCATCTCTTTATTCCCAGTGACTGGTGCAGAGGAGACTCTCAAATGTTTTTAAAGTAAAATGAATATATGAGTAAATTTAAATGAACATTATAAAGAACTATGCAACAAAGATAATAAAATAGACAAGCAAATAAGAACAGGAACCCAACAGCTGCTCTACCATCACCCCCAATGCCCCGCAAAGGAGTTATTCTCTTCTGAGAGCATAGACCAATGATGTTAAGAAATAGCCTATAATAAGGTAGGAAAATCCATTCCTCAGAATTTGAAAATATAACTAGCTATGGGATCCCTTCTCTTTACTTCAGTTTCCTCCTGGGAACTAGAATATAACACTCAAGTCTCTTTCAGCTTTAATATTCTGATTCTATTAAACATAATAGGGCAGAGCACTCTGGGTTACATTAGAATCTGAGAACATATATAAACATTGACATATTAAGACCCAGCTAAAATACAAAACACCAAAAATCCTATGGGTGTAGTCAGAACATTCACCTGGCATTGCCCTCTGTGACCAAGAGCCCAAAGCTTGCCACCAGGACAAAGGAACTCTGACACATCCCCCGAAGTGGATGGGTTCCTCGGATCCCACTCACTCTGACCTTAAGGCCTAACTTAACCAGTCAGTGCCTCATCTGCAAAATGGGTGCTGTGTCACCTGTCTCTCAAGGTTGCTGTGAAGTTTGAGTTAATGCTCATAAAGTGCCCAGCATTGCTTTCATGCCATAAAAATTAAGAAAATGTTCCAAAAGTCTCCTGCTACTTCAGGATAAGCCATACCAGGGGTGCTGCTTTCCCTTCTCCTTGTCACATGGCCAGGAGCCTTCAATTCCCACCCCTCAGGTATCAATCTCCACCCTTCACCCTTGCCTTTATGAAACCCAGTGAAAGGCCTCTTTTCAGCTTCACCCCTTAGGCATGGGTGTTCAACATAAATAACATAGCATTTTAACACTATATTTCATCAAATTTGCAACACATTTTTCCCAACATTTTTAAGGGTGGAGCTCACAATTGATTGCATCTTAGATTCAATGGATATGCTAAAAATGGTTACTTATTATTTTTATAACTGGTTTTTTCTCATTCCAAATGTTTCTGATTCCATGAATTCCACAGAATTGTTGTGGCCTCACCAAGAAAACTTGCCACTGTAGTGTTCTCTCTTTTTTTTAAAGATTTATTTATTTATGCATACAAAAACTGGGGTATAGGCCAGACGTACAGGAAGTGAGAGAAGTCACCAAAAACAGAGTGGGGAGCAGGACAGGTGGATCCACTGAAATACACTGCTGAGGGGAGCAGCAAGCAAGACAGGAGAGGTCTGCTGTGGGTCAGCTCCCTGGCAGGGGATTGAACTTGTGCTGCAGTGGCTGCAGATAGCTTCAAAGGGCTGAGCCTTAAACCCCTGTGCCACCAGGGAGGCCCCTGTAGTGTTATTTTTATGAGAAAATTAATAACAGACTGTTTGGGCAAACAAAAACTTTTTTGTTAAATGGGCATTGCCTATATACCAAGGATTAGTTACAAAATCCAGAACCAAAGTCTTTGAATGCTTTTATAAAGAATTAGTTGGGAGGAATTTCTTTCAAATACAAAATCAAAGTTCTGTTAATGCTAATACCAGTAACAAGCGGGACTGATAACAGATAATAAAATCTTCTGGAAAGTGGTAAAGTCTCTCTGGAAAGTTGACAAACCTTTGCCCTCCTAACTCACTTTGTAGAATAGCTACCAGGTTACAATGTCAGAAGGTCATGTGACCCTAGATTCACTCATCTTCATGGGGGGAAAGGGGGAGGTTAATGGAAGAGACTAAACACACAGAGAGAAACATACAGGTATACCGTGCAAAGTGGCAGAGGAGATTATTTTATCAGGTATTCTAAAGTCACTGCCTGAATCAATGACTGTCACTCCTTTGTATAACTAAATAATCACCACCCTTTCTCCACCTTCCGAAACTGACGACCCACAGTAGGCAAAAATATCAGTTTTTATTCAGGTCATAGAGCAGTGCTCTCGGTTTTCCCCCTCCCCTCTGTCTCTTTCCTTCCTTTCTACCTCCTTCATCCCACTTCTGAGTGTCTGCAAAGCACATCTCTGTTGTGAGATCAATCAAGCAGGTAGATAACAAACTGCTTCCACTCCACCTGTTCCTTAGGTAAACCTTCACACTGGCCCACATATCCCCTGCAGGATCTCAGAATTTCAGGAGACCCCGACTTCCTTACCCCTCCTATCTCAGTTAAAATATGGACAAGGAGCAGCAGCTTGCTAGGGCGAGGTCTCCATCTCAGAGGGAACCGCCAGCTGGAGATGGACAGGGTGAGAAGTTCCGGAATCAGAGTTTGGCTAAGCAGGCCAGAGCTGCAAAGCAGCCACCCACAGCCGCCCCGCCGACTGACAACTTAAATAAGCATCAAGTCCAAGAATGAACCAGTGTTCCTTCTGCAGCTTCAGCACCAATCCTTTACTCCCTAGTAATCGCACCCCCTTTTCTGGCCCAAAATGAAAAGAATCCAAATGGTCATCACTTCCCCTTCCTATTCAGAAATTCCGGAGCTGCGCCAAACTGCCCTCTCTTGCTTGGAAAGAAAGCCTGTCAGGGAGGCCTAAAGGCTCAAAGCCCACTTTTCCTTGCTTGCTTGCCGGACCAGGGTCTCAACCCAGCCCGCAAGTGGCCCTCTGCTCTAGAAAGGGAAAAGGCGGAGTCCGCCCGGTGATTCCCAAGCGCAAGGCGCAGACTGAGCTCCCCGCGCATCTCCAGGCTCCCCTTCTCACCTTCTCGCTCAGGCTCAGACGCGCAGACTGGTCCTCCGCTGCCTCCTAGCTCCGGGTCCGACAGGCAGAAATTGGGATGGGGGCCGGGAAGGAGGAGGTGTTTGCTCAACTACAGAAATGTCACGCCTCTTCCTCGCGCAGCCAATCAGTGCCCGCCCTGAGGGAACAACCTTCCCCTCCGCCAATCCGCGGGGCTGCCAGGTGCTAGGTCATGCCCTGCCCCTGCTCCTCCCCGAAAATCCTTCTGCTTTTTAGATCTCTGACCTGCGTCCTTAGCTGGCATCAGATTCTCCGTGACAGTTATTGACCAGGTATGTAACTGTCCTCTGCCTTGGACAGGCAGAGACAGAGAAGGACGAAATAGTTAAATAGATGTGTGTCTTCTAGAAAAAAGTTGCGGGCTCAGGTATTTCATGTTTGTTCAGCGATGTACACATTTCAGTTCATTTGTACAGCCTCCTAACAAGCCTAAGAAGCCAGACGGTGGTTCTTAGAACACTTTTAGAGTCCAGAAAATTGAAACTCTGAGTACCTTTCAATGAGCCACATCTAGTGATACATGATTCATGGTTATATGACAAAGTTCAACGTTTTTTTAAAAGTACTAAATGGCCCTAAGGGGCAGGAAAAACACATTTCAAAAGACGTACTAAAAATGTCAGAGCAGCCTCAAAATCCTCTGTGGTCCTTGGGAAGCAGTCAATAAGCAGAGATAATCTTCTTTTCCGTCTTTAGAACTTTCTCCACTACTTAAACGCTTCTCACATGGGCCGCAGGTGTGTTCAACTTTTGAACTGTCACGTCAACTTTTCTAGAGTGTAGAAAATACGCCCGCATCTCCAATCACAGAGAAAATTAAAATTTCATCTGCAAGTTGGGGTTTTTCCCCTTTATCTTTAGCCTCACACATTCAAAATCATATTCCTTATATCCCTGCTAAAACTTCTCATCTTGCTGTGTTCCCAATTGGTCTTGATCTCTCCAACTTCCTGATCACCACCTAGATAAATCTGAAGCACCAAATTTGCTTCAGTTCTTCCTATAGTCCATCAGTCTTATCCATGGCGTTATATACACTAGCCAGCCACATTCCCTTAAACACAAAACACTGATGGTCTCTTTGCCTGAAAGAATAGCTTCAGGAGCTAAGTACTATTTATATAACACAGTCCAAGTCCTTCACACATGTGTGAGTTCATTTGATGTGGCCAAAACCAACCATTGCAACTTTATTTCTACTACAGAAACAGCCTAAACCAATACTGAAACAAAATCTGTGCTTTGCCATCTCCCTAAGAATTAAGAACCTAGGTCAGAATCCTTTCTCTCTCAAGATGTGGATCATGGACAGTTTAGTCTTCTTTCTTTTTTCATTTTTAAATAGTGATGGATAGTTTCTTTTTTATAGCTTCTTAATGAAGTTACATTGGTTCACCTTAGTTTAAAAATAGTAAGTGGTTCACAACACTAAATGATTTAGAGGTATAGCCCTCCACCATAGTCTATAATAATTCAGTTAGCTTTCAAAAAACCTTCTGTTCCCTTTCAGTAAAGTAGACAATAATAGGAAGTATTTCATGGAATTATTATGAGGATAAGACGAGGTAAAAGTCTAAAGTACTGGGTCAATTGTCTAGCTTAAGAAACTGTCAATGATTATATATTTGTCCCCAAAGTGTCTATTATCCACATATCTGTAATAATAATCTACAAAGATTTTTTCCTCTTTGGGGAAAAAATCCTTTAGGATTCAGTTCAAATGTCACTTCTTCACTAAAGCCTTTCCTGAATATTTCCCCCAAATGGGATCTCCACCTTCTCTCCCTCATCCATCTGCCACTCTTATTATACTTACCATAATCGTCCATATAGCATTGGTTTTCATACTTATCTCCATCCCTCACTTATCACCATCAACTCACAAAAACATTCATAAAAGCAATTACATTTGGTCTTACTGTCTTATTTTCATTGCTTCCATCACAATGCTATGGTGCTGTGTATGTGATACATCAGGGTTGCAGAAGGAAACAGATGACACAATCCAACTGGATAAATTAGCAGCTATGAGGGAATCAGTATGCTCAGGAGTAAAGCAAGCAGCAGAGCTGGTGATGCCCTAGGACTATCAAGAGTAAGAACTACCTGTAGGCCTTAACGGGGCTTTGGGGAGACATGGCAACCAGAAATCAGAAAATGTACTAGCTGTGATATCACTGAAGATCTAGAGAGTGCCTCCAGATAGGGTAACTTTGGTCGAGAGGAAGCTACCTCAGGAATCAACAATCCTGGCTAAAAAGGGAGCTGTGTAAGCCAGGGCTCAGCAAACTTTAATCTATCAAGGAGCATAAAATCAATTTTTCAGGCTTTGCAAACCATAAGCATGAACTGCATGCAAACCATAAGCATGAACCATAACTGTTACAGTTATTCAACTCATCCAGCTGGAGGGTAAAAATGGCAGTACTTAAATGAATAGGCATGACTATGTGCCAATAAAATGTTATTTATAAAAACCAACTGCAGGCTAGATGTGGAATGAGGATCATGATTTGCAGACTCCTAGCCTGGAGAATCACGATCTCTACTTCACTCTCCTACCTCCATTTCCTTCTGCTCCCTGAACACAAGGAAAGCCAGTTAGTGCCATTCATGAAGGTCAGCCACCCCACCCCCACACACCCTCAAGGACAGAGCAGATAGAGAAAGGGCAAAAGTTTTGGAGGGTTCAAAGGAGTTTAACCAGCACAAATCCTTGCAGCAACTCCTTGAATTGAATGAGCTATATGAAACATTGGTTTCCAGGAATCACCCTGCAAATGTCTGAACACTCATGGGAAAATGATCAAAATTATAATCCCAAACAGGCAAAGCCAAGGAAGAGGCATGGGCACTGGTAATTCTGCCAAGAGCTCGTGAAGGGCCTGCCAGCTCCTCTCTTGCTTTACTTTTAAATCCCATGCACCTCTGACCTGCTAGCTGATAAAACATTAACCAGGTCCAAATCTTTCATCTGTGAATTTCAAACTGCTGTTCAAATGCTGGTGGTGTTCAGGAATTTTATGAAATATGCAAGTAAGAAATACTGCTCCTTAAAATGTCAGATTCAGGTGTTTTTCATCACAGTGATATTTGTTGTATTAAATGTGACAGCTCTCAGAAAACTTTTCAAAATGAAAAGGGGCAACCAACGAAAGAAGAAACAAGGTGTAGCTAGACCCTGAGTGAGCTCCCACAGTCAAACATTCAGACATCTTCACTATAGGGAACCAATGAGGCTACTAGTTAGGTTGGAAACTTAATCCTAGGCTCCTGAAGCCCTTCTTTTTCTCCCAGATTCATTGGCTTTCCCTGACCCCTAGCTGCTACTTACTTTGGTTTTGCTTTTCCTGAGAAGCCAGCAAGGGTTAGCTGGGCATGTAAGCAATAAAATGAGCTGACCCAGATGTAATCCCTCCCTGACAATGTACTAGCAATTCATTTTGTCTCTGTAATCTCACAGAGGGACACACCACAGGGTTCTGAAGATTAAGTAATCCAGGTTCTCGATACATGCAAGCTATTATTGGAGCTTGCTATTTTATTCTGTCTCAGCCTCTCCTCTGCCTTTTCCATATTCAGAATCCATTCTCATTCTTAACTGGAATGGAAGGAAGAGGAAGGAAGAGGAATGAACATGCTTCTAAGTTTATTCTATTTATTTCTCAAGATTTTCTATTTCTTACATGAACGGTAATTTTTATAATATATCATCTATCCTAATAAATTATTCTCCCTTTTACAAATAGAAGTTGCTTATGAACAGACAGTGCAGGCAAATGTTGGATAATATAGGAGGTTAGTGTAGGAAAGAAAAGTTTCTAAAACATAACAGCTATTGTTATCTAATTCCCAAATCATCTCAGGAATGAAACATACCTTCCTTATCTTCAAGGCATTATAAAATCTAATCAGGTAAGGCAGGAGTAGGAGCAACCACAGATAAATAGTAATTCCTGCAAACAGGGTCTGGGTGGGGATACTGATACTCTGGGAGATTATTTTCCTCCCACCTTTAGATGAGAGTCTCAAAAAAAACTAATTCCTAGTTCACCTCCTCTACCACTAGCAGTAATTTGGGAGATTTCCTGGAAAAATTCAAGAAAGTTTCACATCCCCTGTCATCTCTAGGGTCAATCTTTGCTGGTTTTTAATGTTTTCCCAAAGTCCCCAAGGCATCCATTGAGTTACCTGTGCAAGTACCTCATTGGACATCTACTTAGTCACTATTACTATAAGTTTATCATGATTTCTAAAATTCCAGTTACATATCATTGCATTTTATACATTAAGTGAGAATTATGCAAATTTGAAAGATATAAGTTTTGGAATATATCTCACACATATATGATGACTTTAATGTATTTGAAACAAGCAAGAAAATCCAACGCTCTTCCTCCCAGCCTCTCTTGGATGAAAGTCTCAAAGGAAAAAGGTGTTTTAGAGAACTGGGAAAAGATTAAAGAAAGGCAGGAGGAAGTAACTAAAGCAAAAATAAAATGGACATAATGAACTGTATTAATATTTATGGAGTATTTGTAAATATAATTGAGCTGGAGACAGCTGACAGGTCAGATTTAGGAGGAGAGTCAGGACTTTCTAGTCTCAGTCTGGCTCACATCCTGAGACTGAATGAAATCAATGTTGTAGTAGTCATCTCACTATGGAGAGAAGAAAGAAAAAAGAATATAAAAACTGGTTTTCTAACACTGATACAATAGAGCACCTCCACCCCTATGTTTATTGCAGCACTATTTACAGTAGTTAAGACATGGAAACAACCTAAATGCCCAAAAACAGATGATTGGATCAAGAAGATGTGGTACACCAAAAGACACAAATACACTGATTCAAAAGAATACCTGCACCCCTATGTTTCTAGCAGCACTCTTTACAATAGGTAAGACCTGGAAACAACCTAAATGC
>JAGFMF010011386.1:2267324-2290133 GCA_019455555.1 Galemys pyrenaicus
TGATGGTGCACTGGTGAGATGGTGATGGGGAATACATGGGGATTACAATTAATGGCAAGTATATGTAAATTTTAAAATATTTTAATAAAAATAAATTAACTAAATTAAAAAATAATTTAAAAAAAGAAAATAATCACTGACAAACTATGCATGTTTAGACCTAAATATTTGACATATATTTTCGCAAATTAATAGTCATCTCTAGGAAAATAATTGAGAGCATTTGTCGCCAATGACAAGTCTTTAAGCCAAAATTAGAATTTTGGAAAACTTATGTCTACTACTGCCAACATGAGCATTTAATCAATACTTAAAAAGTAGTGGTGATATAAACAATTGATTTTTTATACTATATAATATGTAACAATATCTGGGAGGTCTCTATAATTCAACAGGCCTATATTGTCAAATGAACAATGTTTAATATTAGAAAACTAAAGTGAATGGTAGAGGGATGGATTTTAAAATAATAGTACTAAAAATCCATTTATACAATATCAGTTTCCACATTGAAGCTAAGAAATTAGTACTTGTCAAGTTGTGATGTAATGAAAAATAGCCGCCATTATCTGAAAAGACTATTAAAATACTCTTTTCATATTTGGTACATATACATGATGGAATACTATTTAGCAATCAAAAATGATAAACTAGAGTCATCCACAGAAACATGGACGGAGCTAGAAGGAATTATGCTCAGTGGAAATAAGTCAGAAGGCAAAATAAAAATACTATGTTTTCACCCCTAGGAGGAATATCAGGGAACCAAATAAGCGACCAAGGAAAAGAATAATAACAATTTTTTAAAAATCAAAACACAACAAAAACAAAAAGACAAAGATGAATTGGGGACACTTCATGGGGAGGGGAGAGGGAATGGGATGAGAGCAGAAAGAGCACAAGGGACTTAGGTGATGGTACACTGGTGAAATGGTGGTGGGCAATCCATGGGGACCACAATCGATGTCAAAAATATATAAATAAGGGCCTCCCTGGTGGCACAGCACTGTGAAGCATCCGCGGCACAGCAGTGCAAGTTTGACCCCTGGCCAGGCAGGGGATCCACATGGCAAGGCAGACCTCTCCTGCCTCACCCGCTGCTCCCCTCAGCCGTGAATTTCAGTCCATCTGCCTGTTCTGCTCCCCACTCTTTCTCTGGTGAATCCTCTCACCTCCCACACCTCTGGCCTGTACCCCTGCTCTTGTATGCATAAATAAATTTAAAAATATATATAAATAAAATAAAAGAAGACAATTTATATGAAACAAAAAAAAAAACAACACCTGTTTTTCTGCAGTGTGTGCAGTAACTGCTAGAAAAAATGTCAGCATAGGCAAGGTCACAGCCAGAGCAGAAAAAGAGAAAATATGTCTAACATTAAACTGACTCTCATGATAATTGCCATCCCTGTAGTTCCTGGGAAACAAACACAAACCAATTTGAAAGGAACAAAAACGGCACACCACTGGATAATGTCCTGTTGGAAGGTGGAATGTTGGCACCACCCACGACACAGATCTTCCTCACTATCATGACTGCCATTGAGTAACCCCAAGCCCCTGAAACAGAACAAAGTCAAAGGCCTAAAAGACAATTTACTAAATAGGGTATTCTGGGTCTACAGACAAAGGTTAATCTCAAAAGTCTGTTAGCTATTTTGTAAACAGTTAAACCCTTCCCCTGCCCTAAGGAGTTAACTGCCTAAAATGCCAAAGATGTGTCAAGACAAACACCACACTGATGTATAAACATGGAGATTTGTGCTGTGCTTCTGGAATCTGCTGGTATCTACAGCCTGCTTAGGACACACTGGGATCTAAAGGAATCCCGGCAGTTATGTAAAAGAAATTGATTTGCATTATGGATAAAACAGGGAAACTAAAAAGGAGTGAAATGAAGGAAAGAGGAAAGAACAAGTATAGAGAAATTTTAAAAAATGAAGTGAGGGTTGGTGAGAATCTGACAGTGGAAGGCTTATAGCAAATTTACTCACCGGGAACAAGTCCAGAGTTAGGAAAACAGGAGAATGAGCTGCCAGAAAGAGCTAAAAAGTGTTTGAAAAAGGGCAAAGAAGTCAAAGGTTTTATAAAAACACTTATGGTCTTAGGATACAGGTGTTCCCTGCTTTTTGAAAATTCACCTTCGCTCACTTCGCTTTTACAGAAGACTACTTTAGTACCTATTTTCACTAACTAGAAGAAACTCAAAGGGGATTTCTGCTTTTATGACAAAAAGGGAAAATAATATTCAGCGTTTGCTTTGTTACACTAGAGTCAGCAGCGCGGGAGCAGTCAGCCAGAGCAGCTCAGGCCAGCTCAGGGCCCAGATTGAGCATGGGGCTATCGTTCCCACTTTTATTCTGCGAGTGTTATTTTAAATTTTGGGGTGCTATGTGGCATGGTCAGTAAATAGATTTTTTGAGAATTGAAACACTAAAGAATTTTCCCATATAAATTAAAGGTCATCACTTCATTTTATGCCTTTTCTCTTTTAAAAGTTTTCATAAAGATGTTCTGTTCAGATGGTGGAAGAAACCTTGACCTCTGTTGAATTTAATTAGGGGTTTAAGTTCAAGAGATCTTCCAGAGCTAGAAAAAACCCCAAGACTTCTGCTTCTTTCACCTCTCTTGGGCACAGGAGGTCTAACTTGCTGTCTCCTCAGCTGCTTCTGGCTTTCTGTCTCTGAGAAACATGCCTGCTGTTGCCTCACCAACAATAGTGAAATCCCAGCTCCATCAGCAAGGAGACTGTCCCAGTCCAGAGCAACTAATGGAATTCAGTGACCTTTATAGTTGAATCATGTCACCTCAGGATGTGATCCTATTTGAAAATAGGGTCCTTGCAGGTATAAGTAAGGTAAGAATCAAGATGAGATAATATGTAGTAAGGAGGTGTCTTGCAACCATCCCAGACTGGGTAGGAGGTTCATCATCGGTTCAAGCAGTTTCTTCGCCGCCATCACGGTATCCCTCACACTCTACCGCTCCACACCACCACACCGGTGTCTCGGAGATGCTAGCTTTATACACCTGGTGCATCAGCCCAGGTGCATCTACTTGTGCATGCCCACCCAGGCACGCGCACAGGTTTCCATCATCAGTGGTAGGAGGGCGGAAAGTCCTGATTAACCTTTTACCCTACAGGTGGGCTCTAAATTCATTTCAAAAGTCCTTAGAAGGCACTGAAAATAACACAGAGGCCCAGAGAAAACCACATGAAGCAGATATTGGCGTTATACTGCCTCTGGTGAAGGAATACCAGGAACTAGAAGAAGTAGGAGAAAGTACACCCCAGGGCCTACAGGGAGAGCAGGCCCAGCCCACACCTTGACAGCTGACTTTGCTCTTCAGAACTGGAATCAGGAATTTTCTATTACTCTAAACCATCCATTGAAGGACATTGTTACATCAGCTCTAAGAAACTAACAAATCTTTTTATCACCTAAGAGCTAGGTTGCCCACTATGGTTAGATAATCATTCATGCATCATGATCTGAACACAAAGCAAAGCAAAATCATACACTGAATGACGAACAAAGTGGAAATGTTACAGGGCAACCCCAAAAGGAAACGGGATAGCCTCAGTGAGAGACCTCATCCCGAGCGCTTAAGAAAAACTTAGAACAAGACCCCAACTACAGGTACACATAGAAAGGTTAAAAAAGGTTTATCTACAAGGAGGACATGAAAAGAGGGGGAGCCTAAGGTGGGGAGCCAGGGGGGAGAAAGAGAGACTAATCAGTAAAAGCATCCTACCAGTAATGCTGCCTGAGCTGGAACTGCTAAAGCACACTGAAGGTAGGTATAAAACAATAGTACCAAGCCTACATTTGTTTGGTTTTATACCAAGCTGACTGCCTAATTCTGCTCTTACTTCCCAGCTACGCCCCCTTAAAGACATTCAGGAGTCAAGGCAGATTCAGGGCATTGATGGACTTTGCAACCCTCTGCACCTGTGATTTCTTTGGCTTGAAGGTGGGGGTGGAGCCCACGAAACTGATGCCAGTGAGTCAGGTTACCTTGATCTCATCACTGCTGTGCCAACTCTCACCCTGGTAATCACCACAGGTTCTTGTCTAGTGAAGCTGTAGAAAGGAACTCATAAGGAATTCCTTTTAGATAAGCAAGCAAAGAGAAGCAAACTTTGTCTTAGAAATTAAAAAAAAAAAAGTTTATTTAGGAAAAAAAAAGGTAAAGGGTAAAGACTCCCAGGTATATGGTACCTCCTTTGGCTTGAAGGTGGGGGTGGTGTCCATGAAACCATCAGTGGTGGAGCTCTTTCCAGAGGATATACTCTTCCCCCAACAGAAACATTTGACGACAACCCCATAAGCAGGAATTTAAAGTCCAGATCACTTCACTAGATTTATCTTTGTAAGCTTGTGTGTTCTAAACGTCTGAAGAAACTGAGTTGAGCTACAACTTCCTGTGGGTTCTGGAATCAGATCCAGTACAACTGTTTGATTTTGCTTTTATCTTTTTGCTGGTGGTGGAATTTATTTTTTTTTAAACTTATTTATTTATTTGTGCATACAAGAGCTGAGGTACAGGGGGTAAAAGGATTCACCAGAGACAGTGGGGAGCAGAACAGGAGAACAGGCAGATCTACTGAAATACACTACTGAGGGGAGTAACAGGATGAGACAGGAAATGTCTGCTGCACCCTGTGGGTCAGCTCCCTGGCTGGGGATAGAACTTATGTTGCAGTGGCTGTGGCTTGAACCACCAGGAAGGCCTGCTGGTCTTTATTTTTATGTCTTTTTTTTTTAATGTGTTGCAGTCACCTTGGTTTACAACACTGTATATTATTCAGAGGTACAGGTTCCTACCTCTTCAGATATATGTTATTATTACAAGGCAGGGCGAGGAGCACCCCAGAACCCCCAAATCTGCGTGCTATAAATAGATTCTGCCATCTGCCGCATCAAGACAAAATATATAAACCTTTAATGGAATGAACTTTAGTACAATTAGTATGCAATACAGACAAGACAAAGAATGCAATTTTCAAGTCTAGCACCGAAAATTACCCATCCCCTTGTGGGTAAAAGTCCAGCCAAACAGGATTGGCCCAAAGCAAGGCCCGAAAGTCTGCCACAAGTCTAAGCACTTTCTGGCGGGGACCCAAGGAACAGGGTCAGAAATAGTCAGACAAGTCTGGCAGGAAAGGAGCAAAATCAAAATCAAGATAAAATCTGTCATTGTTAACCTCCCCACTGGTCTCTCACCCGCATCTGTTCCAACCAGTCCAGGACCAAGAAGCAAGTGCAGCTTCCTCACATGTCTCTCTGCTCCATGTGCCTCCTCCAGGTCTCCTTGCTCTCCATCCTTCTTCCTTCCTTCTCCAGTCTCCTCACTAGCTTCCTCTCCTCTCTGTTCAGCTCCATCCTCCTTTTGGTGGGGCAGGGAATTTAGAAACATCACCACAACGCTCCCACCATCAAGACACCCAGAGTCCTCTACTAGAGTCCATGGAGTTTGCTCCACATTTGCTCTCCTTTCTTCCATTCCTCCACTGGTAGCTTTATTGGTTTGGTTTTACTTTTTAAAAAAAGGTCCAGAAATTTTGGAGAAATGGCCTTATTTCTACAGACCTGTTGATCAAAAATATCTCCCTAATAAATATCTTACTACGAAATATCTTACTAATGAAAAGAAGTGGTAGAAACAAACATTTTTTTTAAAAGCATTTCATCGTTGACAAGTCTGCTATAACCCATTGTCATTCCTTAGGTCTGCTGACAAAAGGCTTATCAGAGAATTAATGAATACTTCCTTGAGAATGGCATTACTGTACATTGTATACTAATTGTTGGGGGGAAAGGATGTCCTGAATAAACTCCACAAATGGGTTTTATGGACCCCACACAGACCAAAGAGATCCAAGGCAACAAGGACTACAAATTCCATAATGTCATCACTTCAAAGGGAGAATTGCCAGGAACTGAGGGTGGAGTTAAGCAGCCAGGCTTGTTATATAACCAGACACATGGGCCTTGGGGGGCATTGGTTTTTCACTGGCTTTCAGCATGCTACTGGGGTTCCAGCTCAGTGGAACTGGTAGGACGCACTTACCAATTTCTTTGTTTCTTTTTTCCTGAATTATTTATTTTTTCATTCTTCCTTTTTTAGTAAATAAACCCTTTCTTACTTAACCTTTGTGTATGTGCCTGCAGTTGCATTTTACTATAAATCCCTTTTAATCATGCAGATGAGGACACAAAGTCAGGCCAACCCATTTCACATCAGGTTGCCTGTAACTTGAGCACATTCACCCTCAGGATATGAGAAAAAAATAAAAAACGTACTGTCCTGTAAGTGGGACAGATAAACAACTACCAAATGGAGAGTGACTAGATTTTTACAAATGTTTGCAAATGAATGGCTGAAGGTGCTGAGCAATTCCCTGCATCTCCTTCATTGGACCCTGTTGTCCTCTCAAGGAAACCTCTGTGTTAATTTTGTTAATAAAGTTAAGTTTGCTTACAAAATTAACATTATTGCTTATTTTCTGCCTGAAGCAATGAGATAGTGACAGAGCCAGGTGACATACTGGAATCTTTAAAAAGATTGAAGTCTTGCTCATGAAAAAGGATCCTCTGGCCAGGCCAGCAGCGGACCGAGATTCCCCCACGTTAGAGACACTGAGGCAGATCCAGATTGGGGGTGGGGCAGAGGCTGAACTACCATCTGGGAGTCTTTTTAATAAAACTGGGAAAATTTAAATTCAAAGTTAACTCCAAAAAAATTTACACTAAGAAAAGAATTTGCAATGAATTATTAGGTGCTGGGAAATCCACAACTCATTCTTCTGAAATCTCCTTAGACAATGTACAAAACAAAAAATGAATGCAAAGAAAGGCTTTCTATTAAACCACTACATACCCCTCATGCCAGTTAGACTGAGGGTTCCTAGGTGGTGGGTGTACTACAGCAACAATGTTTGAAGAGGGATCCTATACTTCTATCATGGAAACAATGATATAAACCAATAGTAACTTAATAAAAAATATTTTTAAAAAAAGAGAATGCAGAATAAACAACAAAAAAAGCTTCCTGGTTACAGTTGTAGACTGCTGGATCTAGAACATTTTACAATTCCCGCTACTCAAAGGGCTTATGTAAGGAAGGGTTTAAAACTGAAAACTTTTACTTTAGGTTACCTCCACCTCTATAAAGAAGGTTACACCCATCTGTAACAGATTTCTCTGCCCTGGAGAAGATGCTTTGATCAAGCAGTGACATGTATTTTTAAATTGCAAATTAAACTGGTACTTCATGTTTTGTTTATGTGTACTGACAGTTGTCAAGCTCTTTTGAGTTCAATCTGTGTGAGTCAGTCCCTAAGAACAAAAAGTGCTGATAACAATGAAGGAAGTTGACCGTAACTGTTTTAGCAAATATTGCATTCTGGTTCAACAGTCAATATTTTTTTTTAATTGTGTTGACTTTTATTGACCTATTGATTTAGGACTCTGTGTGTCATTAAGGGGTAAGAGTTTACAACTCTTCAGGTGTATGTTACCACACCTCACCCACCACCACAGCACCCATAATCCTACCCCACAGTTCACTAGGGTCCCTACCCCCTTTGCTGCCCATCTCTCACGCTCACCCCCGGCAGCCTCCACTCTGCAGTCAGTTGTATGGGTTTGTTTAACCACATTGTTGTTTTTGACATCTTCAACAAGGACTACCCAGCTCTAGGTCCATCCACCCACTCTTCACCTTTGACTGGGTGAAGAACTTGTGGCCCCAACAGAGAAACACAAAGTCTCAGCACAGTAACATCCTTCTTGTATCATTCATTGATTTACTCTCCACCCACACCTTGACTGAAGAGAATGCATTCTCTAGTGGAGTTATCCAGACCTTCTTTCCTGCAAAATCTGAGTCTTGATGTTTCCAACTGTATTAAACTATTGCAATTTCCCATTGACTAGCACACTGAGCTGGGAATTCTAGAATTTATGTATTTTCTCCAGAGCAGCCAGAAATGTCAGGTCTCTTCCACAGTCTGCCTCATTGTTACCATAGCAACTAACTACAACTATTTTATCTCTCACTACTTTGTCCTCTCTGGGATTCCATTGCATGCCACCTTTGATAATAATTTGAGTAAAGTGATGTTATTGCAACACACTTTGGATCCCACTTCTTCCCACAAAAGAGGTTTTTTCATGTACTCAGATATGTGAACATTGCCATCCTAGACTCCCATTCTGAGTCTAGGATGTGTCTCCAGGGGCCACTCCAGTCTGGATCTGTCTCCAGGGGCCACTACCAGGAACATAATCAGCCAAGGTCTCCTTAGGAAAAAGCTAACACCTTCAAAGTGTCACTTTTCTTCCCATACTTCAAACTTAGGCTACAGTGTCTCACTGATCAAACTCAACAAGAAATTTTAGGGCAAACTTGGGTGTGTGCTCTATAGAAATCAGTCTCTATGACACAGCAATTGGAGAAAACTGGAGGACACTATGGAGACTCAAACAGTAACAGAAATACCTGGTCACATTGATCATTTTCTTTCAAATCTTAACTTTTTTTTTTACTTATAACTGCTGAGTTACAAAATTTGAAGAAGGATTGTGGGTGTCTTGGTAGTGAGGATGATCTGAAGGGTGAGAGCCTGTACTTCTAAATCATATACACCGATGTAAACCATGTTACCTCAATAAAAAAAAAAAGTTGAAAAAAACTTAAATCTTTTCCACAAAGTAGAAATCAATATTTGTCCTCCCAAATCAATTAATATAAAAGACTGTATGAACATATGTTTTGTAATACTCTTTTCTGCAGGCCTAGCACCCCACAATCTAAATCCACTTCTAAATGGAAAGATTACCTGGCAAATGTCAACATCCTTATAATTATTTTACTTCGATTATGTTTTCCTTTTGAGGTTTAATGAGTTTGAATAATTGGCTGATATAATTTTGTAAAATGGAATTTACAAGTTTTAGAATATAATTTATAATAATTATATGTGTTATCATAATTTAACTAGAAATAGTCTTCAGTAATACTTTACATGTTTGCTAATGTCATTTGGAGCACACAAAATTACCAGAGCATGTGTGGACCTTTTTTACTTACTTGCACTAATGAATATTCTAGTCTTAGTGTTCTTTCTAATGGTAGCAGATCTTGCTACCATTGATAGTCTTTGTTGAAATTTTGTGAACTGTCATGCATCACATGCAATACTGGGAGTCAGAGGTGTGGGTTATTTCTGTAAGTATTAAAATACTCTATACTATAAACACCAAAGAATATTTATGAATGCTGATGTATATCAGTTGGAGAATGTATGGCGTGCTGCTACTGATGGTTGGAAATTAAGGCGAAGAGCATTGATTATACTTTAGCACTCAAATGGACTGGAAGATTAGGAAAAGGTAGTACTTGGGAAGGGAAATTTTGGGAAAAGGGAGGATACCATAATTGGAGGAACTATGAGGGCACCAGAATGAGTCTTACTGAATCTCAGTATCCAGGATGAAGAGTCAACATTTCCTTGTAAAAAGTCCTATCTGGATAATCACAAGTGGATATCATTCACCTCAAGATCTCTTTCTCCAGACTCAGAAATGATGGACAACATGTACATGTGCAAAAATAGCCCCATATAAACTCCTAAGGAAATTTTTTTTATTCTTGACATAGTTTTTATAACCATATTTTGATGATCTTCATTGGAAAAGACTGAATCAGGTGCTAAGGTTTTTAAAGCAGGAATATGGAAAATTATTTATATAAACACAAAAATCGACATCCTGTAGAAAACCTATGAGTTCCTAAGAGTTTTCTATAGAACATCAGTTTAAAAAATAAAAACTACAACAAACATAGAATATATAAACCAGAACCATAAAGGCTTCTATGGAGAAAAAAAATGAATAAGCCATAGACTGGGTGACTTAATCAAAAATTTATTTATTAGGATATAGACCCAAAGATTTTGAAGGAAACACAATTCAACCCATAACGAATAATATGTTTATACTAGAACATTAGCTTGGCACTATGTCCAAACACTATTTCTGCTTCTCCATCAATGTCAGACTCAGTTCCTGTTGATGCACATTCAGAGTAGCCAAACAAGTTCTTATTGTTGAAATGTAATCCAACAGTCTAATGACAATAAATCATTTTCTGGAATTATCTGGGGGGGGTCCACTGATACTTATCAGGAATCACTTTGTGATAGAAATATTGGCATGGACTCGAGCCTGTATAGATAGTAGAGAAAATCTTGGAAGTACACACTGGAATAGTGGAGAGATAATGGGAAAAAAGGTAAAAAAAAAGAGTATGATCTGAAACCAAAGGGACAACTAAAGAGGAAGTTTGAAGGGAGGAGAATAACAGAATGCAGATAGAAGCTTGCAACCCAAGGCATAGACAATTGAAGAGACTTTTTTCAGTTCTCATGATTACCAGCATGAGTGGACCTGGAAGAAGGAAGTGGAAGGAGAGAGTGTAGCTATTAAAAGGAAGACCCTATTGATGGGAAAAACATAATAAGAGGTAGCATCAATAGAACAGTGAAGAGGCCTGGAAAATATGTGAGAGTGAAATGGCAGAATTTAAAACAACTGAGTGGGAGGATAGTGACTAACAGAGTAGGTGAGATGAGGCACTATATTAGACAAATGGAAAGCAGTGCTTGAGCTAGATATCGAAATGATAATATATAGTAGCAAACTGGAAATTCAAAACTAGAGTAGTTAGAAAAGTTAAGGCTGTAGATAAATATTTAGTATTTTACCCAAGTGTAACACAAACCAAAAGAACTGGTGAGGATACTGAAAAATCAAAAAAAGGGAAAAAAAGAGTTGAGGACAGACTTGAGAAGTCTATATGGAAGGGGGAGATGAGGCCAAGGAGTGAGAATAACATGCATCAGGTGGATGCAACACAGGGACTGCAAGAGAAGATGCTTCAAGGGGAAAATGGGATGTGGGTAAATGGTCTAAAACCCTCTTTTATTTTGCAATGCAATTTGATATCTGTAAACCTTCTAACTCTATTCTGGAAATGTGATACAAGTGAAATGTTATGTTGACACTAAGCAACACAAGGAACCTTGACCAAAAGATTGCAACTGGCTTGGGAGCTCTATATATACATCTGACTATAGAGATCTGGTAAGAAGGCATAATTTTGGCTTCAGTACACACAGTGACTTGCAAGGGCCCCACAAGATATGACTTAGGAGTTGCTCTAAGCCAGGTTGCTTCCACACTAACAGTAAGTATCTTATCTTTCCATATGGATTATCATAGGGGAAGGGCGAACAAAGAGAATACCTCCTGGAGAAAAGAATATGCTGGTATATTAGTGACTGCAAAGAATTCAAATGAAACTACTGGAACAAAAACAAACTGTCAGAATAGAATAACATACTTGGCCCTCTCTTGCCAACAAAAATCATTTAAAGATAAATGAACATTTTCAGGCAAACAAGAACTAAAAGGATTTGCCACCAACAGTCCTACACCAAGAAAAATGTTAAAAGTAGTCCCAAACGAAAGAATAAAAAAAAATCTAAAAATGGCAAATGTGAAAGTAAATATGTCACTTTCTAATTTTAACTTTCTTTAAACAAGACTGTTGACTTTTCAAAGGAAAAGTGATAGCAATGTATTCTAAAACTTACAGTGAGTATGGACGTAAAATGTGTGACAATAATCATGGAATGGATGCATATTATAAGAAGTTACTTTTAGAAAAGGAATTTACACATACATTTCAGTAAGAGCATTGACCAGGAAGACTTCTTTTCAAAGAAGGAAGAAATTAATCTACATAACTTTTGTCTACTGTACCTTCTCCAGGAACCCCCCTCAATACACCTTTCTTTTCTCTACCACCCCCTCCCCAAGGGTCCGTCTGTCTTAGTTAAATTATTTAAGATTGTATTTGAAGCCACATAGGTAAGTTACTCAGTTTTGCCATAATTAAGTTTAATGAGGTCATTAGAGCAGAACCCCTATCATGGGATATAAGAAGAGGAAGAAAGAGAGAGACCCCTTTCTCGCTCCAGGAGTACACACCAAGGAATCCCCGGTGAGTATACAACCAGAAGCAGGCTGTCTACATGCAAGGAAGAGGGATCTCATCAGGAACCATATCTGCTGGCATTTGGATCTTGGACTTCCCAGAGTCTAGAACCATGAGAAATAAATTTCTGCTGTTTAATCACCCAGCCTATGGTATTTCATTATAACAACCTAGCTGATTAAGAAATTTGTCTCAGAGAGATGAAATTAACACTCAACACAATAAACAATAGGTCTTCTAGTTAATAAAACTTTGGGTAATGTCGGTTGTAAATTATCCACTCAGAACTTCATAATATTAAAGAATCTAGGAAATACCTTGCTATAACAAAAAAGACAAGAAACCTGTCGGACAGCTTTGGGAAACTTTTTTCCCACTGTAACTACTAATTCCTCTTGGAACCATTTCTCCAAGTAAACCAGTTTGGGAAGTTCTGGTGTATAATATTATTTTGAGAAGTTTGTCAGTGAATGAAATAGTATCAATGGGTCTTCCAGCTGATTGGGGAGAAAAAAATCAAAATAAATATTTATAATCATTAATTTGTTCTATAATTTTTTTTTTTTAGAATTTATGCGTGCAAGAGCTAGGGTACAGACCAGAGTCCAGGGAGGTGAGAGGACTCACCAGAGACAGAGTGGGGAGAAGAACAGGCAGACTGACTGAAACACACTGCTGAGGGGAGCAGCGGGCGAGGCAGGAGAGGTCTGCTGTGCCATATGGGTCCCCTCCCTGGCCAGTGGCAGGGATCAAACTCGTGCTGCAGTGGCTGTGGTTTGCTTCACAGTGCGATGCTTAACCCACTGAGCCACCAGGGAGGCCCTGTTCTATAAATTTTAATACATATATAACTTTGTGTAACCACCACCACAATCAAATTACCGGTTATATCACCCCACAAAGTACCCTCATACCAGTGACACCCTTTGTAGTACTATCGTGCTCATCCCTGGACAGCCAGTGATTTCTTCTCTGTCCCTGTAGTTTTGTCTTCTCAAGAATAACGTATAAATGAAATCATGCTGATGTCATCTTTTTTTTAAATGAGTTCATACTGATCATTATCTATGTTCTTGAGGCATAAGGTCTCCCCTTCAGGTGTTGTTAATACACTGCACCCACCACCAAATCACCCACAGTCCATTCCCATAGTCCTTTGTGCTCTCTCCCCAGCGCAAGCCCCCCCAGACGAGCTTGTTGCACTCAGCTTAATGTCTTTGAGGTTCATCTAAATAGTTCAACATTGGGTCCATAGTTGATTTCTTATTATTGAGTCTCTCCTCAGTAGGAATGTCCAATAGTTTGTTTATCTATTCACTAGCTGACAGACATTTGGGTTTTTTCCTGCTCTTTCTGGTGATCTCAACCTAGACTTAATACCTTCTCCAATATGGTGAGAGAGACAATGAATGCTTTCTCCATCCATGTTGCAGAATCTGGGATGCTTGGGATGCCACACTGTAAGAGGGGGTTGAAAGCTGAATATACTGAAAGATCTTAATCTGGATTTCAAGAAATATGTACCAGTACTTTATTTTTCTCCCCAAACAGTTTGAAGTAGCCATTCATGTCACCTGATTAAAATCTAATATTTAAAAGTTAGCTTTACTCTATGGAGCCCAAGGAAAAAGCAAACTCCAGAAAACTAAAAGCGTTGATGATGTGGCAAGAGCTCATAGAGTCACCGACACAGTGGAAAACAGTGAAGCTTGTCCCTCCCATGCGGTAGCAGCCTTGAAGCCTGTTTTGTGGCTGGAACAAAAGGCATAAAAAAATTAATCCTTCAAACATTTTACCACATTTGAAAGCCAAGGACCAACTATATGGAGCACTGCCACTTATAAATATTCCTGTGGCTCTTGTAAAACATCACGCTGATGAGGTTCTATCTACCAAAAATATGTATTAAGTGCCTCACACCCCACGCACAGGTTTCAAAAGCATCATTTATGCCTCTGGTATTCACTTTAAAAGAAACTTCATGTCAATTCACTGAGAAAACCTAGTCAAATAAATTGATTTTGAAAAGGTATTAGTTTCAAAACACTAGCGACTTTCATTGTCTTTCAATATAGAAAGTCTTTATCCTTTATCCTTTCAAAAAACTAAACAGATAACTTGATAAGCATTTAGAACTAGCAAAATTTCCTTCATAAGTTGGATACTCATAGGCATGAATCCTTATTATTCTAGGATACATAATGATAGATAACTGTATTTTTATGCTGCTATTTTGTGATGTGCTATTTAATATAACCATGCATTTTCCATTCCTTGGGGATCAAACATTGGCTAGCCATGAGGTATCCAATATCAGTCCTTCTATAAATTCAACCTAGAAAAATCCCTGAAGCTTAATAGAAGTTTATATTGTCTCACCTGGCAAATATTTACCTAAAGTTAGTAGAGCTTAAGTCTCAATTTTGCTCTCTTACATGGAGTAGTAAGTCAAAACCTGGGAATAACCCTGTGATGGTTAGTCTCATTGGATAACTGGCTAGGGTACAATCCCCAGTAATTCAGTCAAACACTGTGTAGCAATATAGGTGCTACTTATTTATTAAGACATTTTGTAGACATGATTAAAGTTCATGATCAGTTGATTTGAAAGTAAGGGAGAGTACCCTCAATAAACCTCAGTGGACTCCATCCTTTCCATTGAAAGGGATTTAAGAGCAGATCTGAGATTTCTCTGAAGAAGAAGCAATTCCACCCTGGACAGCAGTCCTCTCATGCCTGAGAGTTCAAACCTGCCTTAAAAATCTCATATTTGCCATACTAGTATAAGTCAATTCCTTGCAATAAACCTTTTACTGTGTATTTCCTAATGGTTCTGTTGTTCTGACTGGACCCTGACACGTCCTAACAAGCATGCATGTTTATTCTTTAAATCACAAAGGGAAGTTATTTTGATTGGAATGAATTGAAACTATCTCTTTCCACTCTGCCTTGCTCCCTACCACACTCAGACCTATTACAATGACTATTCTCAAAATAAAAAATAATAATAATAAAAACAAGTATTGTGGGAAGAAGAGAACACTTGTATATTGTTGGTAGAAATGTAAATTGGTGAAAACAGTATGTTGATTCCTCAAAAAATTAAGACTAGAAATACCATTTGAACTATCTATTTTTACTTCTGGTTATTTATACAAGGAATATAGAAGCAGTAATTCAAAAAGATAGATGGACACTTGCATCTATTGCAGTACTATTTGAAATAGCTAAGGTTTTAGAAAGAACCTAGTGTCCATCAACAGATGAGTAGATAAAAAAGATGTGGTATACAATGGACTACTATGCAGCTATAATGATATTGCCATTTTCAACAATATGGATGAAGCCAGAGAATATTATGGTACATGAAATAAGATAGTTACAAATAAGAAAGGCATAATTTCACTCAAAGTTTATTACTTTACTATCATATTTTTATTTTTTTAAGATTTATTTATGCATATAAAATCTGGGGTACAAGCCAGAGTCATGGGAGGTGAGAGGACTCACCAGAGACAGAATGGGGAGCAGAACAGGCAGACTGACTGAAACACACTGCTGAGGAGAGCAGCAGGTAAGGCAGGAGAGGTCTGCTGTGCCATGTGGGTCCCCTCCCTGGCCAGCGGCAGGGATCGAACTCATGCTGCAGTGGCTTGGTTTGCTTCATAGTGCGTTGCTTAAACCATTGCGCCACCAGGGAGGCCCTAATATCATATTTTTTAAAACTCCAATGAATTTCATATTTTTATATATATTAGAGTATGTTCTATTTTTAAACTGGAGCTCAGTTATCATCAGTTTTAATGTTTTTGTGCTCTTCTCTACAGCTACTATTTACCCAAAGCAAATTTATTAAAAATGAATGTCTAGAGCTATGCCAGAACCTAACTCCATCCCTTCATACAGTCCCAATTAACTGTCCTTTTCTAAGCCATCATAGATATTTTGAAAGACCACAAATCTTTGGTGAGGATATCCTTAAAGTAATTTTTCCTTAAAGTAGTTTTATCCTTATTTTATCCTTAAAGTAGTTTTTCAAACTTTGGATTTTAATGGCTCTAAAACAAGCAAGCCAAATTTAAACATTTTGATCACACACATGCAAAGTCTCCATAGCTCCAGCCTGTGCTTTCCCACCCTCCTGCTTTTCCCATGTAAAAAAGTTGAAGCCACATCAGCTAAAATTTGTGTTTGTGAATCATTCTCAATAAAGAGAATTAAAAAGCATGACCGAATGACTCTTCAGAGGTCATAAGTAAGAACTAAGATTGGAGTGAGATTAGTAATGAGAACCAATGGCCAAGAGTCCGTTTGATGATGACAACAGCATGGTCAGCATTCACTAACAAGAGCAACCAGGATTTCATATGACCTCGGCAACACATCTCATGCCCCCTCAATCCTTTCAAACACCCTAGAAAATGACCAAAACTGGGACGTGGATCATTCCCTTGAGTTCTGAAAAAAGAGGAATAGGTGCTGTCCATATTAGCACTGCCAAGTTAAACTCCCAAACTTTGCCCCTTGTTCTTTCTCTGCTGCCCCTCTCCAAGACAGAACCCCCATGTGAGTGTTAACGGGATGTGCAGTCCTGGTTGAGTTCCCCAGCCTTTGCTTTATGGCTGCCTCCAACTACCATTCCATATTCTCAAAGATCAGTTTTAGACAATCTATTGAGAAATATAAGGAAAAAGAATTGTTTTCCTGTAGTGGAGGGGGTTACAAGTTCATATTCCAGTTATGTCTTTAATAATTCTATTTGTCTCCTTTGCATTAAGTGTTCCAAGATAATGAATAATTCCATAGCAACAGAAGTCTAACAATCAACTGTTACCTTGATTTTCACATTTTCAAAGATAAATCCCACAAAGACAACCAAATCAGAAGTCTCAGCAATGAATATGCAATAATGACTATAAGGTGAACAGTTTTTCTATTCCATTTTCTTAGCAACATTATTGATTGATTCCCTTGGAAAGGAATTTACATTGGATTTAATGAACTTTTTTTCAGTTATATAGATTGTTATTAGTAATTAAAACATGCAGTTGCTCTTGAACAAGATAGTTGATAAATGACTTTGGTAGAAATTTATCATATTCTAATAGAAGTGATCTATAAAAGCAATTTTATTTTAAAACTTCAACCCTTTCTTTTACCAATCACCTTCCTTTTATACACAACATACGTCAGGGATAACCTCCCTTACTTTGTCTGAAAATACTTTGTTGAGAATTAATATGAAAGAAGCTCTATACCTATTGGCTACAAGGAAATTGTCTCTGGTAGCTGGAACTTAAGTGTTGTAAAGTTGGAGGGTTCAAGATTCCCAGTGTTCACCAGCTGTCAAGCTGTCAGGACCCCCATATCAAACATAAGCATGTATGTCAGGGGATCTGAAAATACAAAGCTTCGGTGAGCTTGTGCACTTCCCCCAAGGACAGTTTCTTTCTTGCCCACTGGCTGTCTGTTTTCCTGGTCTAGAGTCTTAGTTTGAAAGGAAGTAGCACCTCTAATAAGGGACCTAAGAATGAATTCTTTGTACTGGCAGTTGTGACTGGCACCTGGCCACTTTGAACTCCTCATGACACTGAATCAACAGGCAAATGAGAGGATTACTGTACTACTAGGGGTGGCTTGATCTTGAGTGAAAAGGGGAAAATTGTACTTACTGCTAGTAAGTACATGATGAGAGAAATGAGGAGTTTGTTTGGCCTAGGAGATGCTCTAGGATATTTCTTAGCACTATGAAGTCCTGCCCTTAAAGCCCATGGAAACCTACTACAATCCAGTTCAAAGAGATCTGCTGATGGCTGAGATGCCCCAGGAATGAAAGTCAGTCTCAACTCAACAGGGAAAGAATCACGACAGTTGAGGTACTGGCTCAGCGCAATGGAATTATGAAGACTACAGAATAGAGTCATCATAAATATGCTACAACCATATGACCTATTGCAGAAATAACAGTTGTGAGCACTTACTTTTATATAAATATTTTTGTCTTCTTACTCTTTTACCCATTATTATCCAACTCAGGTAGTTAACTCAGTGTTGAGGTTGATAGGACATCAACTAGGAAAAGAAACAACTACCCAGAGGTCAAAAAAAGAAATTTGCAACCTCTTCTGGAGAAAGGATAGTAGCGTATTATAGAATTATAGTAAGCTAGAGTTACAGTAAGTAAGAAATAGGATGTTCTTATTGTCATCTTTTGAAACTAAGTATGATTTAAAGAGGTATGTATGAATGTCACCTTAACAGGGATTGGACTGTGGTGACCTCAACTTGATTAGATACATTATGCACAATTCTCTCTTATCTAAGTTTCCAATTACATAAGGGACGTTAACTTTACAGTATAGCTGTAGGGGCCTCCCTGGTGGCGCAGAGGGTTGAGCGCCACACTGTGAAACATAGGCCACACAGCAGCGGGAGTTCAATCCCCGCCAGGGAGGGGACCCACATGGTACAGACAGACCTCTCCTGCCGTGCCTGCGGCTCTTCTCAGCAGTGTGTTTCAGTCAATCTGCCTGCTCCCTGCTGTCTCTGGTGAATCCTCTCACCCCTCGCGACTCTGGCCTATACTACAGCTCTTGTATGCATAAAAGGACTTAAAATAAATAAATAAATAAAATATAACTAGTATTTCTAAAGCAGAAACAGCTTATTTAGTCTAACAGAACAGTTATATAAATTCAAGAATAAGGATTAAACAGTGAGAGGGAAAAACTTCATGAATGAAACTTTTCCATCTATCTCTAAGATTCCCAGTTGCACCTAAATTAGAATCAGCTGGGGGAGTGATAAACCACACAGAGGAGGCCTGAGCCCCTCTCCAACCTCACTGCATCACAAGGAAATGAGAGGTGGGGCAAGGGAAGAAGGAGAAGGATGAGGGTGTGAACCTGACTCTAGAAGGGCCTCAGGTGGTCCCAGTGTACCCTGAGATCTAGGTAATGGTTGTCAGTCTTGATGAATCATCTAGGGAAGGCCTTAAAACTTGTTGAGAGTCTAACTACATTTTAGACTGATTAAATTAGAATTTATTATATATATATATATATATAATACTAATGCTGGATAAGGCATCCGTATTTTTAAATCTTCCCAAGTGATTACAACAGGCAGTCAAGGCAAGAAATATCATGTTAAGACTACTGGTCTAATGAGGCCAGTGGCAATGGGTTAGTTCCTTGATACTGATATAAATATAGTGTACATGCCATTGAGAGAAGGCTATATTGATATTCTTTCTGACCAGGTATTACATAGACTTTTGTAGAGTAGAGCAAAACTGAACCATATATTCAGTTCTAAAGTCTCCTAACAGTTTGCTTCTTTTTTAAAAAAAAATATTTATGCATGCATGCATGCAAACACAGAGGTACAGGCCAGAGGTGTTGGGGCGGGGGTGGGGGGGGTGAGAGAATCCACCAGACAGAGTGGGGAACAGAACAGGCAGATGGACTGAAATACACTGCTGAGGGGAGCAGCAGACGAGGCAGGAGAGGTCTGCCTGCACATGTGGGTCATCGCCGCAGTGGCAGGGATCGAACTTGTGCTGCAGTGACTAAGGTTCGCTTTATAGTGTGTTTCTTAACCCACTGCACCACCAGGGAGAGCCCAGTGACAGTTTGCTTCTTATGGAACAAAGGAAGAAGCCTTCAGTTGTACATATACATAGAAGTAAAGCGACATGTCCAAGGTCACAGTAAAAGGAGCAGGGTCCAGGATGATTATAGATACACAACTCTACAGTCCTACAGCACCTACTCAGACTTTTACATGAGAAACAAATGTATCTCTATCTTGTTAAACCACTGTTTTGGATCTCTTTCAATTGCCAAACTGCCCATTAAATACAAGATATGACTGGGTAATCTTGCTAAGGGAATAGCTTTTACTTAAAAAAAAAAAAATGTAGTTTTTGGCCTGGATGGCAAAAACTTTTGGGGAATGAACAAAAGATCATCTGTTAGCAGACAGATGGAAATAGTCTACAGATTGGAAATTTTCAATCTTAATTCTGGCACCTAGAGAAATGGGACCTATATTTTCCCTATAAACAACAAACGCAAGGCTTTGTAAGTTGAAAAAAATTACATTTTATATATATTAAAATATTGCTTAACGGGGCCTCCCTGGTGGCGCAGTGGGTTAAGCAACGCACCATAGAAGCAAACTACAGCCACTGCAGCACAAGTTCGATCCCTGCCGCTGGCCAGGGAGAGGACCTACATGGCACAGCAGACCTCTCCTGCCTCACCCGCTGCTCCCTTCAGCATTGTATTTTAGTCGATCTGCCTATTCTGTTCCCCACTCTGTCTCTGGTGGATCCTCTCACCTCCCTGGACTCTGGTCTGTACTCCAGCACTTGTATGTATAAATAAATGAATCTTTTAAAATATATATTAATTAAGATAGTGTAATATAAAATATCTTATTTGTTTATTGTAGTTGATGCCAAAGTATGATATTTATTTGGAATTAATATTTTAAAAAATATAAAATTTCTAGCTCTTAACGATCATACAAACAACATATTCCCATTTCATAAAGCAACTCTAGAATATCTTTTTCCGTCATCTTAACTCCATGGGCTTTTATAGATTACATTATTTCATAGTTAAGTTAAAAATATACTAAATTTATGCTATTTTTATTTTATAACTATTGCTAACTGTGAATTGCAAGGTATAAGGAAAGAGCTGGTTTCAATTTGAAAATCCTAATAATTCATTTAGGCAGCAATTCACAGGTTCGCCACTGGATGGCACCAAACTTTACCTTTTAAAGTCGATTTAAGGTTGTAATTGAGACTGGTGCAGCTCAGCAAAGTAAATATTTAAGTTACCAGAGTTAATCAAGAGCTAAATACCTCAATGTGGTAAAATCACACCCTAATCCCCAAGTCAGTGCTAAAAACCAACATTCTTGCACCACATGTTTGTAAGTGAAGAAACAAAATATTTGTATATGTTACATGAACATTACAGTTCAAAAGTACTGACTCAAAGTAAAGCTTATGTAACAAGACCAATGAATGTTTAAACTTGGAATTAGATTAATCCAAAGGAAAACTGTTCAAAAGTCACAATAAACTCTAAGAAGCTGAAGTAGAAAGACACAAGAAATAGTGCCAATATGTTTCAGTCACATGAATTCCAGTTGGACACTATCTCAAGCTCATAATAACCACCTGCTTTTCTGAGATAATCTGCTCTAATTTTTCATCAGAGTTGCTTCAAGTCTTCATGGGCTTTCTGTCTTCCTGAGGGCTATGAAGTCATCTTTCTATTGCAATATATAAGAGAACTTCTTTTGAAGGGGTAGAGCTTTAAGATGTTCTTGATTCTAGCTTCCTTTCCCTGCTCCTCTGGTGCTAATTTGCACATTCAATCCAAGTCACACTTGAATCATTTCCCAGTTTATATGTGTTTCAAATCATCACGTTGTACACCTGATACTTTCATGGTGTACTATTACCAGTGTATCTCCAAAAAGTTGGAAGAAGAAAGTTGTACTTTATATATGCCTAATTGGAGAATCATACCGAGTCATCTCACACACTGCTGAGAAAACTGCACAGGAGGAAGAGGAAAAGCAGTAGAGATTTGTGCACAAAAGGCAAAAGGAAAGAGTCTTGTGAGACAATTCCTTCTTTATAGTTTCCCAGACCAGAAATCCTTAGACTATAAACTTACCAAGAACAAGCATTACATCTGACAGGTTTTTTTTTTTCCCTCGATACTTCCCCCAAACAGTGGTAACAAGAAAGCTCATAAATAAAATTTTATTTACAAATTTGATAGTTGCCCAAATGTAATGGGTTAACAGGGACCTTTATCCAGAAAAAAAAAAGATATAAAGTATAATGTCCTCTCCCTAAATAAATTAGTTATATTCCACTAATGTCTATGGAGCAAAGGCCAAGTAAAAGGCACTGTACATAACATATTTATGCATATTACTTCATGCAAGAATCAGTCCAGTCCAGCAGCTCAGAATTGTTATTTCTTTTTTCTGAATGAGGAAATTGATCTTAATTTGTTCACAGTCTCACAGGTAAATAATAGTGAAGTTTGGACAATTACACTTCTTATTAGAAGTGTAATATTTAGGGCCTCCCTGGTGGTATAGGAGTTAAATATCAGTGCCATCAGTTATCACCAGCCACTGTGGCATGAGTTTGATTCCTGGCGAGGGAGCTAATCCACATGGCTCAGCAGACCTCTCCTGTCTCACCTGGTGCCCCTCTCAGCATGGTATTTCAGAAGATCTGTGTGTTCTGGTCCTCACTCTGTCTCTGGTGCATCCTCTCACACCATCACCTCCAGCCTACACCCTAATTCTTGCATGCACAAAATAAATCTTTAAAAAAAGTTCATGGCCTCCCTGGTGACTCAAGGGGTTAAGTACTGCACTATGAGGCATCCACAGCCACTGCAGTTCACTTCCTGGCTAGGGAAGGGACCCACATGGTGCAGCAGACCTCTCCTGTCTCACCCACTGCTCCCCTCAGCAGTGCATTTCAGTAGATCTGCCTGTTCTGCTCCCCACTCTGTCTCTGGTGGATCTTCTCACCCCCCACACCTCTGGCCTCTACCCCAGTTCTTTTTTTTAACTTTTTAAAAAATTTATATATATTTGACATCAATTGTAATCCCCATGTATTCCCCATCACCATCTCACCAGTGCACCATCACCTCAGTCCCTCCTGCTCCCATCTTCCCTCAACCC
>JAGFMF010011386.1:2290253-2312930 GCA_019455555.1 Galemys pyrenaicus
TGGGCATTTAGGTTGTTTCCAGGTCTTACCTATTGTAAAGAGTGCTGCTAGAAACATAGGGGTGCAGGTATTCTTTTGAATCAGTGTTTTTGTGTCTTTTAGTGTATCCCAGTTCTTGTATGCTTAAGTAAATAAATCTTTTTAAAAAATTAAATTTAAAAAGTACAATATTTATACACTTCTGAAAATTACATGTAAATTGTACCATATTACAGCAGTCAGAGACTAAAAGTAAAATAGAACAAAATAGTACAAAGCAAACAAATATACATTTGATAAAAATGGCATTCTTTTTAAATTTTTTTTCTTACAATGTTTGCTTTCTTTTCTAGTTATTGTCCCCATAGAATATCCACCACCAATTCACTTGTGCACCATCACCGTAGTCCCTTGTGCTCTTCTAATCCTGTTTTGACCCCAGTCCCTTCTTCTCCCCTGCAGAATGTCTCTGATTTATATTTGTCTGTTTATTTTTGTTTTGTATTGTTGTGGGTTTGTTGTTGTTGTTATTAAAAACGGCATTCTTGGAGCTCCCTGGTGGCACAATGGGTAAAGCAACACACTATGAAGCAAACCGCAGTCACTGCAGCACGAATTCAGTTGCTGCAGCTGGCCAGGGAGGTGACCCATTTGGCACAGCAGACCTCTCCTGCTTTGCCCGCTGCTCCCCTCAGCAGTGTATTTCAATCAATCTGCCAGTTCTGTTTCCCACTCTGTGGACCTCTCACCACCACCCCCAACACACACACGCACACATACACACACACCTCTGGATTGTACCCAGGTGCTTGTATGCATAAATAAATATATCTTTTTTTTTAAATAGCATTATTAGTAGTAGGAAAGAATTGACTATTCAGTAAATCGTGTTGGCACAACCAGCTATACCCTTGGGAAAACGCTATATTACATTCTTTTCACACTAGACATAAAAATAAACTCTAAAATAAATAAAATGCCAAAAGAGATACTAAAAGGTATTTTCATAGGTTGGCAGCAAGGAAAGTCTTTGTAAGCAAGGCATGAAAGTCAGAGCCATAAAACAAAAAACTAAAATCTTTGACTAGATAAGATTTGGAATTTCCATTTGATGGAAGGCATTACAAACCCATAACAAACTGGGGTGAACAAAGAATCTTCATGCAGCTGATGAATCAGAATAAATTGTGTGGATTGTACCAATGTCTGTTCGCTGGTTTTGACAGCGTGCCCTAGTTATGTGACTGTTACCATTTGTGTGTGTGTGTGTGTGTGTGTGTGTATAAAGTTCCTGTGTACATGAAGTTCATTTTCTATGTCAACTCTACTAGGATACAAAGTTCTCAGATTATTTTCCCCCCCTAGGGATGCCTGTGAACTATCTGGATGGCAATAACAGTAGAGTAGATTGACCTTCTCCTCATGGGTGAGCATTGCCCTATCCCTTAAGGGTCTGCAACGACCCAAAAGACAGAAGAAAGGGAAATTTCAGGCACTCTTCTCTGCCTGATAGCTTGAGCTGGGGCATCAGTGTTCTCCTGCCCTCTGATTAGGACTAACACTGTTGATGCCCAGGGGTCAAACACTACCAGAGGTTTTCCTGGGTCTCCAACACACAGACAACATTCATAGGGAACTTCTCAGCCTCTATAATTACATAAGCCAAATCCTTATAACAAGAAATCATATATATTCATCTGTTGGTGATGTTTTTCTGGAGGGTGCTAGTATGTTATAATTATTCTAAAAGAAAAAGTTAAGAAGAAAGTATATCTATGTGTAATGAACAAGTTTCATTTTTAAAAGTGTGCTTGTTGTGAGAAGTAATAAAAATAGCAGTATTTGTACAGAAATAAATGAAACAATAAACAAACAACGAAACTGAGTTCTGATTCCTGTGCTGGGCGAATTCCTTGACCTCTAAAAATCTCAGTTTCTCATCTGTAAAATGGTTTTATAGTAAATACATTAGGGCTCTTGAGAATTAAATGAGTTAATTCCTGTAGCATTCAGCCTAGTGTCTGGCATATGGTAAGTATTCAACACATAGTAATGATTATAATTTATATTCACCATATATAAGTATATTGGGTATCCGTAACCTATAATTTTGGGTTTTTTCATAGCTTTAAACCTAGTCAAGGTATAAAAAAAAAGTTATGTGAGATATTTTCAACCTCATTTTTGTACTAGAAAATAATTTATGAAATCTTTCATAAGAAACCAATGGAGCTTTAATTTTCTTCACTCTTTCTCAGCATGCTGGAAAGTATATTATGCTATTGGCTATTTAGTCTCGGAATTTCGTTCACACTGTTCTCAGGAAGCGTTGCCAAGGAGCACAGATGAAAAATCAGAATTGTGAATCTTTCTTGCCCAAATCTCACAGCTAATTCCATCTCTGAATGCTGGTCATAATAAAGACTAAATTGAGTCATCGCAATGTGACCTTTGAATAGTACAAGCGTTTTATTGAAAAAAAAAAAAAAAAAAAAAAGCATTATTTACTCAAATGGCAGCTGGACATCCACAACCCACAGTGACTTACAGCATTTTCTAATACAGGTAATTTTCTGTCTTAAAGGTAAGGCATGAATGGTCCAGATATTGGAATGACCCATGAAATGGGTATTATTGAAACAGAAATTAACAAAGGATAAAGACACTGGTCAGTGACCAGTCTCACTGTCATCAAGACATCAGTTTTTCTGGAAGCATTCTTCTCACAATTGAGTAGAGAGCTGACTGGATCAAGATGATCACTATTGGGTAAAAGTAGACTTAAAGAAAACTTACCTGCCTTCTCCAAGGAAAACGTAAATACCACATGAAAGGACACGTGCATACCTATGTTCATCACAGCACTATTCACAAAAGCCAATAGGAAAACAACCTACATGCCCAAAGACAGAGGTGTGGATCATGAAGATGTGGTATATATACATGACGAAATACTGCTCATTTCTTTTTTCAAAAAAAAAGTGTGAAATTTTGCCATTTGCTACAACTTGGTTGGGATTGAAATGAATTATGCTAAACAAAATAAATCAGAAGTAGAAAGATAAATAGAGGATGATTTTATTCATGTGAGGAATATATAAAGAAACAAAACAAAGGAAAAGACAACTCTAAATCAAAACAAACAGTAGAATTCCAACTGCAGAATTGAGGTGTCCAGATGCAGAGGATTGGGGGTATGAAGCAAAGAGAGAAGGAGACTATGGTGGAGGATTGAGTAGTGGTGTGCATGGTGTTAACATTCATCTGAAGAGGTGTGAGCCTATAGTCCTAGATAAAATACAGTGAGTAAACCAATGTTACCTCAATAAAAAAAAAAATGACATTTTAAAATAAGTAAGGAAGGGGTCTCCCTGGTGGCGAAGTAGGTTAAGCAACATACTATGAAGCAAACCTCAGCCACTACAGCACGAGTTCGATCCCTGCTGCCGGCCAGGTAGCTGACCCACATGGCACAGCAGACCTCTCTTGTCTCCCCCGCTGCTCCCCTCAGCAGTGTGTCTCTGTGGATCTGCCTGTTCTGCTCCCCGCTCTGTCTGTGGTGAATCCTCTCACCCCCCGCACCTCTGGCCTATACCCCAGTGCTTGTATGCATAAATAAATAAATATTTTTAAAAAATAAAATAAAATAAGTAAGGAAAATTCTTCACAAAAAAACTTCATCAATCCATGCTATTTACAACTAATTTTATAAATTAGAATTTATATTTTCATTGAAAAGTTCAGATAAGAAATACTAAAAAAAACAAGATTTTTAAATTAAGGAATTTTCAAACAATACATTCCAGTTAAATGTGAGGCAGAATTTTAAAGGCTGTGTCAGGAACAGCAGGAGACTAACTAAAAGAATGAATTCTAACCCATAGTTTGGCTTCTCTAGCCGGTGCTTCCAAAACATCAACAATACTTTAAGCCAATGTTACTGCAGTTTAAAAAATTAATTCCAAAATGAAAGAATGAAGTCTGTGACATATTAAAGAGAAACTTGTCTTGAAGCTTGTGGCCCTTACATGTGGAATATGGAGAGACAAAACAAAGGGCTGTATAAAGCCAAACTAATTACAAACCTAGAAATCTGACATTAGAACTGAGTTTACCAGAGGAGAAGGAGGAGGGGAGAGAACACAGTGAGGGGGACACAATGGACCAAGGTAGATGGTGTTTTGGTGATGGGTGTGGTGTGGTAACACCTGAAGAGGTGATCTTATACCTCTAAATCATATGCAGTGTTGCAAACCAATGTTATCTCAATTTTTTAAAAATCATAATTTTTTAAACATTAAAATAAAATACAGTCATCTTATATCATTCATTATATAACGCATAACATGTAAAGCATAATGCTTACAATGTGCTTAGCTACAAAGCACTACATGTTTATCATTGTTATATATTATTTTATATTACTTATAATGCTTATAAGTGTAGTATAATATAGAATCATATAAATACTATGACTATAATCAATATAATTAGCAAGCATGTACTTACAGGACTGCTTGTCATCATGACAGTACTCCAAGAATTAGATGTTATTCTTACTGTATATAGAACAGATCTAAGCATTCAAGAGGTTCAGTGACTTCCCCTAATTCTCAATAATAAGTGCAAGTACGAGGACTTGAACTCAGGCAGGCAGAGTCCCTCTGGACTATGACACTGTGCTGGTTGGTGGCTGAGAAGTCAGTCCTCTTTGACTTCTGGTATGTCCTTATCTAGTAAACCTCTACAGTTCCTTTGGTCTTTAAATAGTTGACCTCAGCCTCTTTCCTATGAAATATCCAATTAATTGATAATCTGATCTATTGATTCAGGATATCATGGTGAGTAAAGGTGACTCAAGTGAAGAAACTAGAACATTAAAACTTCTACTAAAGACCAGACACTTCTGACCTTTAAGTAAAGAGCAACATGGGGCTGAGACCTTTCAAGGACATGAAGAGGGCAAAGCAGAATATTCCCAACAGCAAATCTCAATCAGGGGTAAATCGTCCATGCTAAGATAACTCAGTGTTCTTCATTTTCTGGCATAATTATTTCCCAGAATATCCATTCTGAAGCTAGCTGTAAATACTACACTCCAATTTGGCTAATATCAGTAATATTGCTTAGATGCCAAAAGGCACGTCAGCTTTACCTCTCTTTTTATTTGAGCTCCCCCAAATTCATGACTAGTGAAAATGGAGTCTGTGTGCTGATAACAGCTTGTGTTTTGTGACTCAAAGAAGAGAAGCTCGGGGCAGCACAAATAGCAGGAGGAAAAGCTAAGGACAACCAAAGGGTCCTTGTTCTCAGTCTTTGATCATAACCGATGAAATTGTCCCTATGATGATATATGAAGGGACTATATCAAATTCATAGAGAAGTGCCCCTTCATTTGTTCCCCTGATTAACCATATCTAACTGGTATTCTAGAGATAGCAGTATATTTTATTAAAATCTTATAAGTATAAATATTATTCAAGGCATATGCATAGTAAGGAGATAAATGATTTCCCAGAAGTGCATGAAAATTAAATTAACATTAGGAGTGAAGTTCTTCTTTTTCAAAAGAATCCCAGACAATCTACTGCTTTTCCCCTGCTGAGAGTGCTAATTCATTTTTTTCTTAACTAGAAAACCATGAGAAGATCTCTCTTAAGACTGGGTTTTCTATTTATTAATTTCTTTCATTGATTCTAAGGTACTTTAACAACAACCATGCATCAATGGTTACAGTATTTTCAAGCTATTTAATGTAATGTCAGATAATATGTTTCATAGCAGAAAGAGAAACCCTTTGGAGTGTTACTCAGTTTGCCTCCCTGTATAAGGCATCAAAACGCTAACAGTAGCAAGTATTTATCACAGCCACAGAAGCCTAGTGATTGGATGGGATTCTTTGGTCAAAAACAGGTACAGAGAGATATTCATTGTAAGACCATTTAATGTAGAAAACAATTTTGATGAACATGTTCAAGTAGAATATTTTCAATTTTTATATATATTATTATATGCTTTTATATAGATTTATTTATACAGTAGTGACTTTCCTGTCCAAGATTCAAAAAGTAATTTTATTTTACTTAAAGTCTTTGTGCCTTCAGCTTCTTTTTTATATTACTTTTTTATTGAGATAATGTTGGCTTATAATACTGTATATGATTCAGAAGTACAGGTTTACAACTCTTCAGATTTTGTTATCGCACTGTATCCACCACTGAAGCAAGTGAAATATTTAGTACTGTCAATAGTTGTTTAAGACTTACTCAAAGGAGCTCAAAAACTTGAGGGAAAATAGCACTGTTCTGCTTGTAATATGTGTGTGTGTGTGTGTGTGACTACAAATACTGAAACATAAGTTTATTTTATAGTTAGTAAATAAAGACACTAAGGTTGAGTGACTTATTTGTGTCTCTGCTCATCAAAATTGTTCATTAGCATTATCTTCCCAATTTGAGAACTGTTTCTGTTCTCAAGTTCATTTTGTAGCTTTAAAGCTTTCAGGGTAATATCATTATATTACTGTGTGATCTTGGACCCCAAAATAATAATAACAATTTCCTTGATTTCATGTCTTTAAAGCCAAAGCTGGCCTTATTTCTAATTTATAGGATTATAAGTTATAACTTTTCTGAATGAGAAAAACAACTATCTAGAATTTCTAAGATGATTTGGAAATTTTATTGTTTTCACTGGAAATTTTGTGTACAAAATTAGCTTCAGTCATAATCTTTGAATCATTGGAATCATTTGTCCAAGAATAACCTAATATTTTAGTTTATCTTGAATATATAATGAATCTTTAGAAACTAGCTGCCTAACACAAGAACTAGAATATTAACATTAAATTACATTTGCAATCATAATCATACCAACCCAGTGGAGAGGTTAACAGCATATTAAACACAGTTGAAAGTGAGTTATAGAAACAAAAGAATAGCTGAAAAAAAAATCACCACAATATGACATAAAGAGACAACAATATAGGAAATATGAAAGGAAATTTAAGTGATAAGAAAGTCCAAATAAGATGATGTAATTGTGATTCAAGATAAGGATAATAGGCATGATGAAGAAAATCCAAAATATAAATTGATGATGACTAACAATTTTCCAGAAAAGATATTAAGTCTCACACTTCAAAAAATGTATTAAAATCAAAGCACAATATTAAAAGTCACACTTAAAAATAATGAAATAAAATTAGAAAAGTTGTTTTACTTGATGGAGAGACAAAGCCTGCCAGTCATTATTATTGGATGCATCCAAAAGAATACAGAGAACAGACATACATAGTTTGAAGCACAAAAATAAAATGAATCCCTGTGAGTCATCCTTTTTAAAAACATAAATATCACCAAACTATGTTACACTTAGAATCTATTGTCACTTTCCAAACACATGAATGCATTGCTTTAATTTCATTAACTAGAAGGTTCAGCTGAAGGGAGGTGAATGACACAAGTCTACCACTTGTTTCTTATACATTTCTAAATATTTTTAAGGACCAAAAAATGAAGGGGGACAGTGGGTTGGAATGATACATTCTCCAAAATGTAATGACTGTCACAGCCGGGGAAATCACAGAACATTAAGCCTCAAGACGCCCTTGATTAAACCCTTGTGTATGTCACTTGAGGTGGTGTGAGATGCTATTGAAATACCATTGTAGTTTATATAACAGATTATTTCACAACCTCTCAAAGAGTAAGTGAATTCCATGGGGAAAAAAGCAATTTTATGCAAGTACTTCTTTTAAAAATAATAAGTGCATGGAAAAAAATTACCAATGTCTAAAGACTCTTATCACTATTAACCATAACACGAGAACTTCTCTGTGCAGGTACCATCATCCTTTGTCACACTACGCTTTGTCTTTGCCAACATCACTTTTGGTTAAAAAAAGAAAGGAAAATTAAAAAAGCATCTGGAAAAAACCTTGAAACTTAACTATCTTTCCTTCATGATTCTGGGACTAGCAAACAAGTATTGTTCAACTGTTCCCTGACAAGGTTAAGCATATATTATTTAATAATAATATCAGCATATTGACAACACTATCAAAAGCTTTATTCTAGTTCTAAACTCCCAGGCAGAATAAACTATGTCATTGGTGCATTCAGGTGTTCTTTTAGAAACCTTTAAAAACCTGTTACATATGACATCTTTAGCACTTAATGGAGAGTTTTAGCTCTTTCAAAAGCTACTTACGTGACATAATGTTGTACATTAGCAAACTGAGCACCGAGAACATTTTTAAAATAAAATTCCATTTCTTAGGAATACATTTTATATAATACATTCTTTTCAAGTGATAGTTTACTTTTTTCACTGCACTCTGTTGAAACAACAATTCAGAAAATTGGATGTGAAGATCTTATTTGAAACACGGTACACAAAAGCATCTATCCTTCAGCATAACTGTGACAGTTGGTATAGATTTGACTTCAACAGAAGGAACACAAATCAGGTTTCTAGAACAATCACTTCCTGGTCACATTTAGAGTACATTTTAAATACATGTAGGAGTCACTTGAAATAATTTGTCATTCAACTTTCAAATGAAGTAGTTATTGTCTATTTTATTACTATTTGAATAAAATTTGTGGAGGGTTTGCAATGAACCAGGACTCCACTAGAAACCTCCTATGCACTTGTTTTTAGTCCACATAGTAATTCTGCAAGTCCCTGAAGACAAAAGTGAAAGGTTTTACATAATCTCTCCACATTTCCACAGCTCTAAAATAGTATCACTGATCTCTATTCCTCAGACTGACCACCTCAAATTCTCTTTTTAATCATCTTTACATTGTACAATGTTTCCCAGGTGTAAACCTTAGTTTTTCATCTGAATTGGAAGTCAGCCCAAAATGTAATTTTTATAATAATTTACAGAGGGACAAAAAGTGGTTTCCTTTCATCAACTGGCTTGTTTTTCTTAAAACCAAATATCAGATCAATTTGTAACAATCTGGTATTTTTATTCCCTACCATCAAGTTTTCTATCCACCTTTTTGCTAGAAGTATGTGCTAGGAAGTGCATTAGGAATGACTTTGAATACAGGATAAGAGGCTAATACTCAGTAACTTGAAAGGTGATTGTAAATAATCCCCGAACAGACCAGCTATATACCTATAATAAGTCTTGAGCAAGATTCTTTAAATTTTAGGAGTTTTTGACAAATGCTACTTTGTAGCACAGATTGAAAGCCCACTTTGACACAGGAAGTAACCCAAAAGAAATTTACCAGCAAGTGTCTTAGGACCATCCCCTGTGGAAAGAACCAGACAAAAAGCAAAATGGAACAAAGGGAGAAGGTCCCTATTATGTACTCCCCTCCAATGTCTCACCTGATCCTCCAGGGAGCTCTGGAGCTGGGGTGATCCTTCAGAGGGTCCAATTTGGGACCAAAGAACTGAGAAAGTGTACTGCCCGGTTGCTTAGTCATATAAAGCAGGTTTCCCCAGAAGGAGGCCAGATAATGGGAGAAAATTTCTTCAGCTGAAGGCAATCCTCAAAAGCTTTAACAGCTGTGGACCCTCTAGCAATACTGCCAGCAGCTGAAAAGGATCTTGGCAGCACCTCACATTTTCATCACATGCCGGAGATTGAATTGTGTCCCAGAGATTCATACTAAAGTTCCAGCCCCAGGAACTTCAGAATACAAGGTTGCTAGCCAATCACCAATCTTCTACGGCATGAATTTTGATGTCTTTTCCTAATCAATTTACAGATACCACACCACCACCAAGATCACCATACTCAGTAGGCTCTTTTCAAATTCATTCCATTCTGGTATCCTGTCACAGCTAAACTTGTGGATGACAAGTTGTAAATAACAACACAGTCAAATTCTACTTCTAAACATTCCCCTGGCTTGGTGACTAAGTTACCTCCTTCTACTTTCTAAGTAAAGATAATAAATTTAAAAAATTAACAGGCAACTACAAATGTCAGAGACATTCTGCAGGGGACAAGAAGGAAAAGGGATCAAAACAGAGGAGAGAAGAGTACAAGTGACTGTGCATGGGTGAACCAGCTTCTCTTCTCTAGAATCCCATAAAAGTGACACCATCTGGTATTTATCTTTCTCCTGGCTTAGTTTGTTTAGTATAATTCCTTCCAGCTCCATCCATGTTGCTGCAAAAGGTAAGAGTTTATCTTTTTGCTTGCTGAGTAGTATTCTAAACTTTGAAGTCATTTTATGTTATTGAAAAAAATAAACACAAAATCAGGAATAGAATTAAACTAAAACCTCCAAATAGTAGGTTCTTACCACCTTTCAGCAAGTGCTCTTCAGCTTTATAACCTAGAAAAACCGTCACTATTTTTAATTTTGACAATTCCTGTTAAACAAGAAACAGGATAAAAGGGTAAATGTTGAAATGTACAATAGACTAGATATACTTTTTTATTAAAGTAACATTGCATTATAATATTCTAATATATAGCATCCTATATATTTCGTTGTTCATTGCTAAGAATCATTACTTTAAGATCTCCATTAAAAGTTCAATCTTAAACACTTGTAAATATATTTTTTTCATGAATACTGTGAAGGGAAAGTGATGTCAAAGCAAGATTTTTTTTAAAAACTGAGACTGAGTCCCTCTCAAGGTACCAAAGAAAAATTCCATTACATCTTATTTATATTATCTATGTGTATGTTACTATGAGGACAAACAACTGTTTTAGCAAAGTATTTCCATAGGGAGTTGTTTGATCAAATGAATAGCCTGATGAGTTGCAAAGTACACATATCTTAGACTTTTTGAATTTTCCTGCTCATTATTGGAATTTTTCAAATACCTTGAGTTGCCTATCAGTGACCTCTGGTAATATATAGTACAGAGCCCAGGGGAGCAATAGAATGCCTGGCTTCTAACCACTATTCTTTTTCAAGAAGTCTAAAAACTAACAACTAAAACAAGCACTTGTTCTCCTGAATATAATGACAGCTTTACTTCTGCAATCTGATTAAATCTTGGTGCCTCATATAAATAATTGCTCTGCTGATCTAACTGATAACAATTAAATTTTTTCCAGTGGTCTATTTTATATTATTTTAAAATGTACAGTCCCGACTGAACCACGGGTAATAGACATTGCTCTATAAAGGGCTCTCAATTGTAAGGTTTCTTTGCAATTACAGGACAGCATGAAACTTCTATCTATCTGCCCTTCTGCATTCAACAGCCACAGTCCTTGGGTTTCAGCCAGCGATCAAAAGGCAATATATTGCCATTCTTCTTATTATATTATGCTGTTGGCAATATGATAAACCATGTGTGTGAGCAAAGGCTGAGAAGGTGAGTGGGCAGAATTCTCTTTCTTCACAGCAGGCCCGTGAAGAAAGACATTTGTGTTTTGGCAAAAGACACTGTCCTAAGAGCACTCCTAGTAGTAGCTCTGTGTCTGCACTGAGCAGATAGAATCCTCCAAACAGCTGCCTGATTTGTTTGTGATTTTACCTCACACAACCCCACCCCATGTTGTCAGTTTCTTAGAGGCAGGAAATCCATGTGTATTCCTCTGAGACCCTTAGGAGACCAGTGATCTTGGCTGAACAGTAGGTAATCAATAAGGACTTGTTAGGCTAATTTCTTGGCCACTCCTGTTTGCCAACAGCTCACAGCTACACCACATTGCTTGATGTAGTATTTCTGTGAGTCCTTGTAACAGTATCTCACAATAAAAATCAAGAAACAGGGCCCTCCCTGGGGGTGCAGTGGGTTAAGCAATGCACTCTGAAGCAAACCATAGCCACTACACCATGAGTTCGATCCCTGCTGCCAGCTGGGGAGGTGACCCACATGGCCAGCAGACCTCTCCTGCCTGGCCTGCTGCTCCCCTCAGTAGTATATTTCAGTCCATCTGCCTGTTCTGCTCCCTGCTCTGTCTGGTGGATTCTCTCACCACCCCGTACCTCTGGCTTGTACCCCAGTGCTTGTCTGCAGAAATAAATAAATCTTTAAAAAAAAAAAAAAAAACAAGGGACAAAAGATCAAAAGATGCTAATACCTCATTTGGGGTCCCATTTTTAGGAAATGCTCAGAAAACCTCTTTTCATGGTGCCTTCAGACTCTTTGATGCCCTCCCACAGAGACTATCTAATGTCATTTAATGAGATTTCTCCTAACTTAGTGAAAATTACTACCACAACCAACTCCCATCTAGGAATCCTATCCCCCATCCTCATTTTATTTTTCACTGTAGCATTTATCAATATCTCTCATATAAGGGCCTCCCTGGTGGCGCAGTGGGTTAAGCAACACACTATGAAGCAAACCGCAGCCACTGCAGCACGAGTTCGATCCCTGCTGCTGGCCAGGGAGGGGACCCACACGGTGCGGCGGACCTCTCCTGCTGTGCCACACGCTGCTCCCCTCAGCAGTGTACTTCCGTTGTTCTGCTCCCTGCTCTCTGTGGTGAATCCTCTCACCCCCCCCACACCTCTGGCCTGTACCCCAGTGCTTGTGTGCATGGATAAATAAATCTTTAAAAAAAAAAATATATCTCTCATATAAACTATTATTAACTGTCTCTCCTCATCAGGATACAATCTCCATCTGAGCAGAGACTTTTTTCTGTTTGAGCAAAAGTATTTCCAATACTTGGAATAATGCATGGGTGATTGTAACCTCTCAATGAATATGTATTGATGAGTGAATATCAGTAAGTATTAACAAAATCATGATTAAAAGTCTTAGCAAACCAAGAAGAGACAGAAACTTCCCTTTGATAAAGGACATCCATGAAGAATCTACAGCTAACATTTTATATAGAAAGAGGCGACACTGAACTATTTTTCACTGATGTTGAGAATAATGCAAGAATGTCTGCCCTTACACTTCCATTCACCATAATGCAAGTTCTAGCCAATGTAATACAGGAAGAAAAAGAAACAGAAGGCATACATGTTGAAAAAGAAGAACTATATCCATGACTAGTCTCAGAAACATGCAAATATAAATTTAAAAATCCAACTAAATCTATAAAAAATACTAATAACACTGAGTGAATTTATTAAGGTGATTGTATATAATATCTAAAAAACCACAATTGTATTTCAAAACACTATAAAACTGGTATTTTAAAACTTTTATTATAATATCATCATAATCATCATCTAACTAGGAATAAATCTAACAAGGGTATGTAAGTTACCCTCACTGAAAATTACAAAGCATTGCTGAAAGAAACTGAAGAAGACATTAACCTATGAAAGTTATATTCTATACATAGATATAAAAAGTTGGCATTATAAATTTTTCCACACTCTCCAAAATGATCTATAAAATCAATATTACCCCAAACAAAACTCCTACAAGCATTTTTGTAGAAATTTACAAGTTAAAGCTGTGTTGCCCAAATATACTGACTTTAGCGTTTGCAATAATTAAGATGATGTTATATGGCCTAAACATAGATGAATAGATCAATGGAACAAAATGGAAAAGTATAGCAGCACATGTATGGTCAAGTCAGTGGGAAGAGAAAAGTCCCTCTTTTAATTTTAATTTTAATTAACAAATTATTCTGGAACTGGATAAACATATGGGGGGAAAATCAATCTCTACCTTTTTGTAACTGCACATAAGAATTAATTTGGAATGGATCAGATCTAAATGTAAGGCTAAATCCATAAAGCTTTTATCAGAAATCATGGTATACTTCTTTATGACTTTGATATAGTAAATGTTCTCTTAGATCACAAAGGGCATTAACCATTAAAAACCTTATAATTCAGATTTGATTAAAAGAAAAATTTCTGTTATCATAGGCACCTTAAAAAATGGTCAGCCCACACACTGGGAGGAATATTCATAATTTATCTTTAAGATAGCACTTGTAGCCACAATGTATGTTTTAAAACTACTACAGATCAATAATTTGAAAATAATTCTAAAAAGACTTGAACACATGTCCGATAAGAAACAGTATTATATAAAACATTCTTCAAAATCATTAATCAGGAAAATGCAAGTTAAAATCAAATTGAGATACCATTTCACATATCTTAAGGTAGTTAAAATTTGCCAATACCAAATGTTGATGTAGAGGATATAGAGGAATTGATACACTCATTTCCAACATTCTTGGAAATTTTTGCAAGTGCTTTATAAAAGTTCAATATCTCTTCTGTGACATAGCAATTTAACTTCTAATAATTTACTTAAGATAAATGGAAATACATGTCTACATAAACAAAACCTTGTACATGAATGTTAATAGTATGTTTACTCAATAATTGAAACTTGGAGACAATTCAGTGTCCATTGACAAGTTATGACATATTCATTTATTAAGATACTGCTCAACAGTAAAAAAGACAAATAATTGACGCAAGGAACAATATATATGAATCTTAAAGCCTTTGGCGAGAGAAAAAACTCATATACATAAAAAATTCTTAATGTATGATTCCATTATATGAAACTCCAGAAAAGTGAATATATAACTCCAGAGGGGGAGGAGATAACTTGAAAAGGATATATGAGAACTTTTTGAGGTATAGAAATGTTCACTATCTTGGGCCTCCCTGGTGGCGCAGTGGATAAAGCAACGCACTATGAAGCAAATCGCAGCCACTGCAGCATGAGTTCGATCCCTGCTGCCGGCCAGGGAGGGGACCCACATGGTGCAGCAGACCTCTTCTGCTGTGCCCGCTGCTCTCCTCAGCAGTGTACTTCTGTTGATCTGCCTGTTCTGCTTCCTGCTCTCTGTGGTGAAACCTCTCACCCCCCCACACCTCTGGCCTGTACCCCAGTGCTTGTATGCATAAATAAATAAATCTTAAAAAAAAAAAAAAAGAAATGTTCACTATCTTGACTGTGGTAGGTTACATTGTTAAATATAACAGAATTTATTGAACTCTACACTTAAGATCTGTGCATTTTATTTTATATGTGAAGTGTAAGCCAATAAAAAGCATTCAACCAAACTAATTAATTATATAATTTTTTTTTTAGGAAAATGCAGAAATGTGTAACATTTTTTAAAAATCAGATGGTTGCAAGAGTATTAGTCTCAAACACATTTCCATCTCATTACCTGTGTGATCTCTACGACACTGATAGATCCTGAAGTATGACAGTTGATATTTTCAAACTCAAGCCAGTAGTAGTCCCAATTGAAGTTATGGTGCCAGATATGAAATATTTGCTAAAACAGATTAACATGATTTCAAGACATGGTATGTAGCCATTAGTCTGACAAATACACTGTTTCCCACCCTCTCAGAGAGGACTGGCAATAATTCACATTCATATGAAAGAGACTGAGAGAGACAAGAGTATGCATTTATGATCTTACCCCAAGGCTGTGTGAACACCCCTGGTCTATGTCATAAAGTAGACCAAAGAGGCCTAAACCATCTGGACATCCCACATGACAAGGCACTGGCCCTCTATAGCAACAGTATTATGAGAACTGGACCAGATGAACAAAAAGTAGCTAGCTATTTTAGACCTGTGTTCCAGAGAGTTTGAAATGATCCTTGTGAAGACTCAGGAGTCTGTATCAGTAAGACTTTTTTAGTATTACAGCAACCTGAGATATGCCAGGTTATCACACGTCAGGTTCTGTAGACAACAGATTTCACACTTGCAAATGCTCCTCCAACCCATTTACTGAGAGTCATGGAAGGTTGACAACTTTTAATGAGGTCCAGGGAAATAAATAAGGGGCTCTGCAGCAGCTTCAGACTAGAGCACCAGTCTCCTGCCATTTGGGCCATGTAACCCAGCAGACCTATGGTACTAGAGGAATCTATGGTGAGAAAAGATGCTGTGTGGATTTTATGGCAAGTTCCTGTAGGAAAATCATAACACTAGATACTGGGGTCCTGGAGGAAGGACATGGCATCTGCAGCAGAGAACCAGTCATTTAAGATGGGAATAGCACATCAGAAATCAGTCATGAGCAAGGCCAGAGGGCACAAGCAAGCTGCCTGAACAGATGACCCAATTCCCATCACTATATGTAGGGATGCTCTTCTTTGCTCTCACCTATAGCTAAGCTATAGGCGCAGGGGCAGAGCTTAAATGGGCAGTCTCAACATGTATGTGCGAGTCAAAAATCAGGCAACTATAGATCAGAGACATTCTGTAGGGGAGGAGGAGGGAGAAGGATCAGGACAGGGTTGGGAAGAGCACAAGGGACTGTGGTGGAGGTGCATGGGTGAACTGGTGGTGGGAATTTCACGGAGAAATCACACATTGTACAAATACGAAGGATAATGTAATAAATATATATTTTTAAAAATCAGTTGCTGGGCCTCCCTGGTGGCGCAGCAGGTTGAGACCCGCACTGTGAAGTATCTAGTGCACAGCAGCGTGAATCTGATCCCTGGCCAGGGAGGGGACCCACATGGCATAGCAGACCTCTCCTGTCTCCCTGCTGCTCCCCTCAGCAGTGTATTTTAGTTGATCCACCTGTTCTGCACCCCACTCTCTCTCTGGTGAATCCTCTCACTTCCCCACCCTCTGGCCTGTACCCCAGCTCTTGTAGGCATGAATAAACAAATCTTTTTTAAAAAAAATCAGTTGCTGTTGCATTAGATCCTTTTCAGGGAGATGTCTGAAAGAAAATGAGGACAGTAAAATCCTCTCCAATGGCAACTGCAACCTTGGACATGGGCACCCCTGGGGAAGGGGCGTTCACAGGCTCAGCCCCCTTGTTCAGGACATCTCTGAAGAACTATCCCAGATTCCTGGAGCACTATGTGATCAGCTGAGGTCTCTGCTATCAACACATCACAGCTCAGCTTCTCCCTCTGCTCGGTCCTGCTTCCCCCACCTTCTTACAGATATTCTCAAGAGCATACATCAGTAATCTCCATTTCACTCTGTTTCCCAGGAAACTCAACTTGCAACAATTAATAAAAAAGAATCAGAGTGATAAGTCAAGATTAAAAGTTGAACCGTTTAGAAAGTTTGTGGGAGGCAGGGATGAATCTTAGCTCTGCTTGGAAATACAACTTCTTCATTTCAATATCTTTTTTCTTAGTTCTTTTTTTCTGACTGCAGAAACATATACCTTGAACTCCAGTAGAGACTTGGTGACATTCTAAGGAGGACTGCCATTCTACCACCTGAAAGCAGAGGGCAATTTTGCCTGGAATATGTGTGAACAAATTATTTCCTCACTATTTTTCTGTGGGGGTTGAGGAGGTATCTCCTAAAAGACTAAAGCTTGTTGGTGGAATTGAGAGTTCCCTAGAGAGCCACCTGTTCTATAAATAAATACATAGCTATATGCATATCTGTACCTGTGTTTAAAGGTAAGGAGAGTAATCGGTGTCCAATACAGGGGTTGGGGGGGCGAGGGGAGGGAGATACTACATATAGGAACAACTACACTGTGAGTATGTTATTCAGTGGTCAAATATCTCTTGCCCCCTTCCTTTGTCAGATTTTTTTTTTTTTTAGCAGCACTTGGGAGCACAAGATAGCATTGATCATAAGCCTGGATTCATGTTAGGCTTCCCTCATAGATATAAAAGGCTCGCTTTTGCTTATGTGTTGTTCATTTATTTGTGTTTTTTGGTTTGCTTTAATAATATAATTTCTGCTGAAAGCACTATTCTACAGAAAACTAAACTAATGATGACAGCTTAATATGCACATTAGATCTTCACCCAGCCCATCCCTTTGCTCCTGCCTTGAAACTTGAGTTCATTGTTGCCTTGTTTTCCTTTCAATATGATTTTATTATGCTCACATGCACTGGCTGATAGCATATAACTTTATTTGGCTGTTTTTAAATTTATAGAAAGGGTGTCTTGGTCTACTCTTAATGTGTTATATTTCACAGTTTTAAAAAAGTGTTATTTAATGGCTCATTCAGGATAAAATCTCTGGGGACTTTTCACTTAAAACTATATTCCTAATATCTAACCTTATTGTTATAGGTAGTTATGTTCCTTCATTTTGCTTATTGATTTTTTTTCTACTTTAAAAATAGTGTTAACTCTGAGCAACACAAACATCCATTTCAGAGATTCAAGTACAAACATCAATTTTCTAATCTATCCCTTAAATTTTTTATTTCCTCTCCCCTTCTCCAATATCCTTATTTACTTTGCCCCCATCTCATATAACTATATCTATCTATCTATCTATCTATCTATCTATCTATCTATCTATCTATCTATCTATCTGTCTGTCTGTCTGTCTGTCTGTATATTCCTTGCTTTTCCTTTTTCCAATGTAGTTTCAAGTTACCCTGGAATCTCTTGTTTAATCTTAGGGAGGAGTGGTGCTTATTCTCTTAGAAAACTCGAAGATAGAAATTCAAAATGCCTTTAATATAATGCCACCTATGAATCCCCCATGCCTAGATAGAAGCCTAGTTCTTGTGGGTCCCTTCAGCCCACCTGAGGCCTTATACCAGTTGAGCTGTTTGTTAAGACCCATTTGGTTGGGCATAAAAGAAATCTCCTGTGGTATTGAAAACACATCCCTCAGAGAATAAAGGAGCAAGCTGTTGGACATAATGAAAATCAAGCATTAAAGCTGAGCCATCCAGGCACTTCACACACCTGGAACAACAGTCTGATGCTTTGGAGAGACAATAGCAGAAAACGAATCTCATGTGTATTCCAGATGGTTCTGAAGGATCACAGACGTTCGTCCCCACCCCCTTTTCAGAATAACTCCAATTAAAATTTCTTCCTACTTTCAGATAAATACTAAAAGTTCAGTGGTCGAATAAAGCCTTGAGGTGTAACCGGTTATCCATATTCTTCCAACTGGCACCTGAACATGAAATCGCCTTGTGGGAAGAAATTACAACATGCAAACTGCAAAGATTACACTGACTTGTTAGGAGTTGTAGTGAGGAACCAAGACAACACACAGTTCACACTGAGATAAAGGCAGGTGGGAGTTGAAAACAGACAAGCTGAGTTCCTCAGTGCTAGAGAGACTTGGAGGGCAAGGGAAACCCCAGCGCAAAGGAGTAGCTGTGATGGTGCAGCCAGATTTCCACAGACGGGAACAGAACACAGTTCCCTAACACATAACAGCTTTTAAAAGAGCAAATATTTTCTATTCATTCCAAAGAAAATTATGTTTGTGAGACTAGAAAATTGTGTGGATGCAGATTCTCCAACCTAGTAATTATCTCTGATCCATTTCAATAAGCAAAGGTTTGGGGGAATTATTCACATCTGAATCATTTTCACTGCTTTTTATTTGCAGAATAGATTGGAACTGTATGAGTAAAAGACCTTCAACTCCTATTAACATTTTTGCATGCATTTGATGCTCTCCAGAAATTAAAAGACAAACATTGGTAAATCAGTAAAAGAAAACATTATTTGATTTCACCTTGGGCTCTGCCACCCACTGCCTATCTTCTTTCCACCTTTGGAAATTTTTCTTTTGTATTGACCCAGTTAGAATGTAGACAGGCGGCAAGGAGGTATAGGTGGGTACTGCAACGGAAGGGCTGTTTGAGCAAAGGTGGAGCTGTGTGGAGAGGGAATAAAAGAAGTTAAGAGCTCCAGTGGGGAAGTGGTCATAGAGGAGGAAGCAATTAGTGGAAGAATTTGGATGTCAGGATAATTGGAAGCCACAGTGGCCACTGGGGTGAATATGGAGAGTGTGTGTGTGTGTGGGGATGGGTGCTGTTCAAGGACTTTGGTGAACAAGTGATAGCCGGGAATTGGCAGTAGATCAGTAGACCATCAAAATGAAATTGAAGGATTTATGTTGAACTGATCACAACTAAACCATTGGCTCTGCTCCTTACTGCCTGTGTGATCTTGGGTAAGTTATCACTCTTACCTTGTCTTAGGAAAAATTACTCCTCTCTAAACAATTCCTAATCCCCGGGTCGTTTGAGAGGATTAAATAGAATCATCTATGTAAAATACTGGACACCTTGTAAGATTAAACATAATATTCGCCACTGTCATTGTTATCAGCTTTGTTATTATAATTATTATTTCTGGAAAATTGATTCTTTATTGAAATGAGTAGTAATACCCACCCACTACTGCACATGATTATGATATAAATAACCCAATTATCAGCAATAACATTAAAGGACTAGGAACATAGGCTATTTTCATTTCGAGCAGCTTTTAAAAATACCTCTTTCTTGGAAGAAACCATTACAAATTCCTTATTTAAAATGTCTTTAGGGCAAAGTGAACTTTACCTCTTTAAATTGTAAAGAACAAACACAGGTGAACCACAACTTAAGTTTCTCTGTAAGTTTTCTATGGAGAAAAAAATTGGCCCAAGTCTGGAAAAAAAAGAACTAACTCACATGTTAAAGGCAAGTCTGTGCAGAGAACACAGGGTAATGGCTGCATCAGCCAGGAATCGCCTCCCTCTGGGAGGCGCAGAGGAGCTACAGATTGTAGCAGATGGGGATTATGTTTTCTTTGTTTGGCTTTATAGGTCTGAGGCACAGGAACACGATGAAGTTACTCAATTGCCAAATTAGGCAACTCCATACCCACCTAGTCCCTCCAGTTTTCTTTTCATTGAAGGAATGAGGAAATTCAAAGGAACAGCCATGCTCATTTTCTAAATAAGCCACTTAAAAGTCAAGATTTATGTTACCTATTTAAGTGGGTGGCTGTGTGAGGCAGAAGAAATCCTACTGACATAACGTTGGGGTAGATGAAATAAAATCACAGATCCTTGTTTAGGGAGACTATGAACTATCTCATTTACAAAGGAAGGGAAAGGGTTGAATTAGATCACCCAAAGCAACTTCCTCATCTCAAACTCTGATGTTACATTAGCTGAATTTAATATAGCAGTGCCTCCTAACTCCTCCAAACCGTGTAAGATTTTTTTCCTTCATTAAAAACCTATAGGATTTTCTTCTCTTTTAGAACATTTGCTTTGCTTCACCTTGAGTCATAGTTAATCCTTTTCTTTCCCTCTAATTGACTATAACATTCTTTAAGACAAAACTTTTTTAAATTCCTATTTTTAATGACCCAATACTGCATAGAAAGAATTAGATGCCACAGTCAAATGGGATTTATGCCAAGTATCTAAGGCTAGTTCCCAGTATCTAAAGATCAATTACTGTAATAATCTACCATCTCAATAGACTAAAGAAGAAAAAAATATGTGATCAAACCAGTTGATGCATATAAAACACTTGACAGTAATGTCCAGGAGTGATAAAGATTTTCAGCAAAGTAGAAGTAGAGAACTACCTTAACTCGATAAATAACATCTACTAACAACCGACAGCTAACACAAAACTTACTGGTAAAAGATCAAATGCTTTCCCCCAAGATTGGAAACAAAACAGAGATGCAATCTCTTAGCATTCCTCTTCAGCATTGTAGTAGAAGTCCTAGCTATGGCTATAAGACTAGAAAAAGAAATTAAAAGTTATCTAGATTAGAAAGGAAGAAATAAGACTGCCACTAGTGACAGATGGTATGATTGTTGGTTGGAAAAAAAAACCCAAAGAATCCACTAAGAATTAGAACTAATAAGTGAGGATTGATTGCAAAGCTGCAGGATTCAGGGTCAATATACAAAAAGAAATCACTTTCTTTTATAAATGAACAATGAAAAATTGTAATTTGAAACTTAAAAGATATTATTCATAATAACATCCAAAAATTATATACCCTGATATAAAGTATCTTAAGTACATATATCAAGTATAATATACTAGGTATACCTAGTATAACAGAATCATATTCCATAGGTCCATCAATAACACTGCTAGATATTTATCTGAAGAATAAATGCAGAAAATATAAAAAGATGTATGCACTCCTATATTTACAGCATCTCTATTCATACTTGTAAAGTCATGAACCAATAACAGATAACTTGATAGAGAAATTCTGGAATGTACACTTAATGGAACACCATAAATAAAAAAAGATGAAATCATGCCTTTTGGGGCAACGGGCTTTATTTAGGACTTTAATTGGATGGACTTTAATTATGCTAAATGAAATAAGTCAGAAAGTGAAAGACAGATACCAGATGATTTTATTTGTCTGTGGAATTTAAATAACAACAGCAACAACACAGAAATTCTGGCAAAGCACAGCAAAAGCAAAAATTCGAAGAGGCTGGGGGAACATACTCATTACCAGAGGGAATGAGTAGGGACATTGGCACAGCAGGCTTGATGGAGAGTGTGTAAAGCCTGTGCACATAGGGAGGTGTAAAAAAGTAACCCCAAAGTTATATAAATATATAAATGACCGACAAATTAACAAAGAATCACTATTAGGAAGAATATGAAAGAGCAACAACAACAACAAAAGAAGAAGAAGCTCAAGAAAAAGGGCAATTATAACGAAAAGCAAACAAAAAACTCAACAAGACCAAAAAGTCAGAGATAAACTAAAGGGATCATGGAGGTGGGAGGGGAAGAAGGAGAGGGCAAAGACGAGAATGAGGGCAGAAAGAGCACAAGGGACTGAGGTGATGGTGCACGGGTGGAATGGTGGGGGGTACTCCCTGGGGAATACAAATGATGTCAAATATAATTAAATAAATCTAAAAATAAATAAATAAATAAATTTGGCTTCCAGATTAAAAAAAAAAGAATAAAGAGGTCTCAGACAAGTATTTTTTAATATAAATTTTTAATTTACATATATTTGACATCAATTGTAATCCCCATGTATTCCCCATCACCATATCACCAGTGCACCATCACCTCAGTCCCCCGTGCTCCCGTCTGCCCTC
>JAGFMF010011386.1:2312955-2384784 GCA_019455555.1 Galemys pyrenaicus
CAAGTGTCCCCAGTTTGTCTTTGTCTTTTCATTTTTGGTTTTTGTTTCTTTCTTGTTGTTATTATTATTATTATTGTTCTTATTCCTTTCCTTGATCTTTATTTGGTTTCCTTATATTCCTCCTAGGAGAGGAACCATCTGGTATTTTACTTTTACCTTCCTACTTACTTCACTGAGCATAATCCCTTCCAGTTCCATCCATGTTCCTATGAATGTGTCAGACAAGTATTTTAAGAAGAAGTTGGCTATGCATTTGATGAATGCCATGAAAGATAACAATAACTTTACATAAGAGCAAAGTTGACAGGGAACTTGCATTTTGTGTTACAAGGAATAAGGGGTTAGAGACCAGCAGAAATAAATGGTCTTACATCTGAGATTTTCAGCAAGTTGTGCAGAAGACTGAAGTGTATCAGCTACTCTACTCTCCCTATCCTGTGTTCCACCAAGAAGATTGCTTCTGCTGTTTAGCGTGCAATTCAAAAGCTGGTGAGAAGTTACTTGGTTGCCTTCAAGAAACATAAATTAGAGATGACCCATATTCCCTCCATCTCTGAAAAGCTGGTTACTTTTCAAAAGCACTGGCAATGTCAAATCAGTCTTTCATTTTTTCCCCCCAGCTTTATTCAGGCATGATGATTGACAAATAAAATTGTATGCATTTAAGTTACACAACATGACATTTTGATAAATGTACACATTGAGATAATTACCACAATCAAGCTAATTAACATATCCATCACCTCGCATGGTTCCCATTTGTTTGTGTGCAGTGAGAACACTTGAGATCCAATCTCTTAGCAAATTTCAAGCAGTTCAGACATGATCTTTCACTATATTCACCACGCTGTACAATAGACTTCCCGATCTTATAGCTGGAAGTTTATACCCATTGACCAACATCTCCCCTTTCCCTCAACCTCCAGCTCCTGATAATCTCATTTTCCATTTGACTTTTATTTTAGAGTCCTTATAGATGTGATAGTATGCAGTACTTGTCTCACTGTGATTTATTTCATTCAGCATAATGTTCTCTACATTCATCCATGCTGCAAATGACAGGATTTCCTTCTCTTGAAAATTTAATAATACTCATGTGTGTGTGTGAGAGAGAGAGAGAGACAGAGACAGAGACAGAGAGACAGAGAGAGGCATTCCAATTTATTCATCTGTTGACACTTAGGTTATTTGCATCTTGGCTGGTATGAACAAATGCTACAAGGAACACGGAGTTATTGACATCTACACAGGATAGTGATTTCATTTTCTTTAGATATATACCCAAACTTGGGATTGCTGGATCACACGCTAGTTCCAGTTTTTAAATTTTTTGACGAACCACCATACCGTTCTTCATTGACTATGCCAATTTACATTTCCTCTGATAGTGCACAGGGCTTCCTTTTCTTCACATCTCCAGAATCTGTTATCTTTTGCAAATATTTACTTTCAAGAGTGAGGAACATCTAGTTCCCAAAGATGACACAGGCTGATATAACAAAGGGAGGAAATAGGTAACCCCCCCCAAAAAAAATTAGTAGAGCTGTACAGCTAAATACAATTCAAGCTACACAGTCTAAACTTCTCTTTTCTATCATGGTCCTTGATCTCTTCCCACCTTGCAATTTCAGCTCCTTTAATGGGAGTTTCATACCAGGTTCTTTATTGAATGAGTGGGTCCGTGGATGGATGTATGGATGAATAATAAGACTTTCTGCAATCTGGGCCCAACCTAAATTCTTAGGTGTTCCTCTCATTCTTCCTCTTTGGTTCTTTAACTCTAGCCCAGATGAAAATCTGTGAGCTATTTTGTCAACATTCCTAGCCTGTCTGATCTCCATACCTACCAACATTCCCTCTATCTGAGATGTTTTTTATTCTCATCTGTACAAGGATAAATATTAACTGTTCTTTAAGGACCCCTTGAATGCCACTTCTTCAATAAAAGCCTCCCAAATTTCCCCCAGTGAAAAACAACTTCTCCTTTATTTATCTGCCTTTGGACAAAATTTTAGTCTTACTTTTTCAAAGTGTGTTTCCAATCTCTGGTAGGCATTCAATAATTTTTATTGAATGAATGAATAATACCTTAGCCTATACGTCTAAGACAGAATACAGTGTATAACCCATGATAGTTTTTTTCTATAAATAAATATTAAATACTAATTTTTTGATGGCAAACTCCCACTTTGGCCTAATTTTTATTTCCTTCAGTTCTTATCACAGTAGTTAATGTTCAACAAGTACATGCTAAATGAAAGAACTTACACTGGTACATTTGTTCAACTTTTCCCAAAAGCACCAGAAGTTGCAGATCGATGTCCTATAATATTGTTCTAGAATTTCCTGGCATCCCCTAGGGATCTGAAACCTGCCATTTATAAATCTGGAAGAGACATTTCTGAACACTCCAGGTTACTGTAGTGATCATGGTTAAGTGAGAACTAAGGACCTCTGAGTGTTCATCAATAAGATGAACATGTGCACTGAAAGAGTTTGAGATAATTGCTAATCATAAGAAAGACTAGTTAAGGAGTCCAAAGGGGAAGTTAACATTGGTTAACTAAATTCTACATAGGGTAGTTTCAGCTCATTGATTTTCAACCGCAGGCACCAATGCAGAATGTTAGCAATGAGGAAATGAATGAGTGGTTGTAAGAGGACCTGGCTACAGCAAGTAACCCAGCCCCACCCTCTCCATATTCACAATAGGGATGCCTGTCCTGGGCTATTTTAATTGAAATGACTCTATTGACATTTATTAATTGGATAGCAAGACTAATGCTAGCTAACTATACTTCTTCAATATTTCTCAGTGCTGGGACCTGCTCTTTTGTCCAGTTCCTTGTGGTATTTCCCCACGAAGACATATGTCTGCTTCTTTCTTCTGTACCTAAAGAAAAATGCCACCAGGTAACCACCTGAAACTATGATCCACGTGGGCTCTCAGAGGCAGTCTATCAAGGAACGGAAGAAAGGAGCTTGGAGAAGAAAGAATAGTAGACTCATGAGAGCCTGGAGCTTAGTGAAGGAGGAGAGGCAGAAACAACGACTACAGCAGAAATCAAAAGAACAGCAAGCCCCAAAGCTATGAAAACATGCAGAAAGAAAGAGGCCACCAGGAACCGGAATTGCCAGAAGGCCACATACAGGTAGGCAGAGGGAGAATGATGCATGCACGCACACACACACACAAACACACACACTGCTTGACAGGGAAGAATGTTCTGCCCCAAACTAGATCCCTCAACAATCCAGGAGTACTTCAGTCCTAAATGACACTGGCTATGTGGACTGTAGCAAGAGACTATAGGACAGAGTGGGAAGAGCGAGAGGTCAGAGGTAAATGTTCTGCCTGCTGGCAAAGGCCATCCTCGGACTCTCAGGCAAGACCATTAAGTGTCCAGCAGCGGCAAAAAGCTGAAAGTTCTTTTGAAAATGAAACTTCAAAAATAGACAAAGGACATGTAGAAGTGGTCAATGAACACACAAAAGTATTCTCAGAATGTCTAAAGCTAATTATCAATAAAAGCTCATTATCAATAAAAGCAAAGCGCATTAAAATTCTTTTAATCTGTCATTTTACCTACCTTTATAAGGCTTATACTCAATTCTAGATAGGGTACGAGGAAAGTGACATACAATGCTGGCAATAATATGAGCAGAAATATCTCTGGAAAGCAGTTATATATATGTGTGTGTTAAATAACCCACCAAGAATGAATTCACTTACTCATTAATTCCACAAGTTTTTATTGTGTGCGTAGTGACAGGTACTAAAATAGACATGACCCTATTAACCTTACCATTGGAAGATTATGGTTTAGTGGAGAACAAAGAAGTTAATCAAATTATCACAGAAGTTTATCATTACATTCTGTGACAAGAGTTATGAAGAAAAATTGCACAAGCTATGAAGTCACAAAGGAGTCATTCATGTGGTCATAGTCAAGAAAAACTTCATTCCTTGAGGAATTGATATTCAGTCTGAAAATCAAATGTAGCCCATGCAGAGATGAGGGATTGTTAAATTAGAACAAACAGCATAGGTAAAAGTTGGGAGGTGAGAAAGGACCAAATAAGAATATTGGCTCAAAGGAATATTCAGAGGTTTGCTAACAGAGTCTCAAAACTTTCTAATAGAGGTTTTACACTGAAGTTTCCCCAACAGCCAGGGAAACAAAAGCAGTAATAAATAAGTGGGACTACATCAAACCAAAAAGCATTTTAGTGCAAAAGAAACCATCATGGAAACAAAAAGGCAAACTACAGAATGGGAGAAGATATTTGCATATCACACAACTGACAAGGGTTTAATTGCTAAAATATGTAAAGTACTTACACAGTTCAACAACAACAACAAAGCAACCCAATGAAAAAGTTGACAAAAGACACTTTCCAAAAAGGATATCCATATGACCTCAGGCACTTGAAAAATTATTCAGCGTCACTTATTGTAAGGGAAATGCTCATCAAACCACAATGATGTGTACCACTTCACCCTTGGGAGAATGGCCTATATCAAAAAGACTGGAAACAATAAATGTTGATGAGGATGAAGAGAAAAAGGAACACCCATCCACTCTTGGTGGGAAGGCAATTTGATGCAGCCTCCATGGAAAACCATTTAGAGATACCTTCAAAAAAATAAAAATTGAAATTCCATATGATCCAGCAATATCATTGCTAAATATTTAGACAAAAAATATGAAGATACTAGTACAAAAAGCTTGTATTTACTTCTGGAAAGCATAGAGAAAATGTATGTCTCAGTGCCAGCAAACCAACAAGCAGCACAGTTACATATTTTAAATCTAACCATGGCTTAATTTTATCTTTCCTGCCTTCATTTTTTCACCTATTAACCTTAAGTGTTCTTTCCTATGATGTTTAGCTGTTTCAGTAATCTATTTTAAAATTTCCTAGAACAAAGAAAATAATTTTGAATGCCCCTGAAGAAACCTTTCTCAAAAATGTTTATCCTGCTAAGCCGAATGAAGTTCTGAGGACATTTTAGACAGCCAACTAGAAAAAAGAAAACTTGTTTTATTCTTCTGAATCTTTTGCATGAGTAATGAAACCTTTCCTCTAGCAATTTCCAAAAGAATTCCCCTTGGTTCTCATTGACAGGAAGAGTCAGAGTTCCCCAAGTCAGTGCTGGGTGGGAGCTGACTCACCCTTGCTTGCAAGAGTCCATTCTTAAATTTCAAAGAATTTGTGACCAGTTGATGTCACATTGGCAGCTTGAATCTGCCTCCTCTGTAGTAGTATGTACACCAGAGAAACTGTTAGTGTTACATATCAGGATTTGTTTCAAGAGTCAATTTTTAGTATTTACTGATATAACACTGTCCACTCTCAACAAATCCTTGACCAAATCTCCCCTCCCCCTCTCCCTCCCCCTTCCTCCCCTTTCCTGCGCATAAACTAAGCAAAACATATCTGAATTATAGGTCAGACTGTGAACAGCTAAACTGAATCAGGTCTCTTCCAGCAAGGAAGAAAGGAAAATAACTAATAAATAGGCTACTAACAGAATCTGTCATACATATACAGATTCACAGTTCAAAAGAGTATATAGTACCATTCTTGGAAACTGTGACTTCAAGTGAAACCAGAGGAAAAAGAGTTCCTCCTATGACATTCTTTGAGATCCCTGTTGTCAGGGATCTTTTTTCTCACCAGCATTGTAACACCAAAGGATGTTGGTTCCCAGCAGGGAAGCCTGCTGACCCCTTACATAACTTTTACTTTTGACAACAAGGCCATGTTGTCTGTGAACCCATTGGAGAAATATTGGGATAACTGGAGAGAGGAAACAAGCCATCTCATCCACTTGATTCCCACTGGTGACCAATCATATGAGACACAAGCATTCTCATATGCTAGTTATCCAGAAAGCTCTGTTCAAGTATGTGTTTTCCACATCTTCTTTTCACAAATTTTCCAATCTTGTTTTTAGTTCTTGACAACCTAGGCAAATGACTATCTTCTGCTTAAGAATAATGTAGGGGTCTTCCTGGTGGCCAAGGGATTAAGTCCCAGCAGCTATCTGAGGTCACTGCAGCCTGATCCCTGGTGGTCAGCTCCCTGGCCAGGTATTGAACTTATGTCACAGTGGGGATAGCTTGATAGTGCTGTCTTTAACCCCTGTGCCACCAGGGAGAGCCCCTTTTTTACTGATTTTGGCAGCTTCAAGACACCATTCTGACATTCCACTAACATTTATATCACCACTGAATTTGTTGCATAGTTATTTGATCTGAAAGCTATACCAAGAATGATGCCTTACTGTACTCTAGGTCCACTCAGAAGTTTGAGGCCACTCAGAAGTTTTCAGGTCACTCAGTAAATAAATCCAAGGACAACTTCAAGATGTATATGCTGGAATATTGTGAAGAAGAAGAGGCATGGATGACCCCAGGATCCACCAAAGCCAGTGTGCTGCTGCATCCTGTGGCAGCGCCTATGTCCCATGCCCTAAAGGAAGGCTGAAGGGAATACCAAAGGACATAAAGCCAAAGTGAACAATAAACCACAGAAAGATCTGCAAGGTTATCTGGAAAACCTGCTCCTCCAAAGCCAGAATCCAAGTCTTAAAAGGCTCTTGCAAAGAAGGGAGAAAAGGCACTTAAAGGAAAAAAAGGGTAATCTGTGGCTGGCAAAGATAGGAATAACCTTGAAATAATAGATGTCAAAACAGACCAGGCTAAGTGCTAGATGGCAAGCGAAGCATATACATTTTTGCTAACTATGTGCTTTTGGTGATTGTGCAAAATAAAATGCAATTTTATAAAAATGAAAAATTTTTAAAACTATGTTGCAAGTACACAGAACACTCATTGTTTTTTGGAGATGAGCATATGTCACTAATTGAATGTCTCCAAAGCTGGATTCATGTGGGAGAGAAAGCCTTTCCTGTTCTAGTTTTGAGAGACTTCCTCTTGGTTCCCAGGAGGAGGGATTCTTTCATGTTGACACACAGTAGCCATCTTGGCACAGATGCCTTGTGGGTAAAAAGTATAATTCATTTTTATGTTCTCTTCTCCCTCTGCCTCCAGCATAGACTTACTCAATTCAGCTCAGAGAGACCTGATTCAGAAAAAGTAGTTTTAAGTGTGTCAGGCAATCTAGATTTTTCTAGTGTCAACACTGAAATGACATCTTTCAAAAGAGCAGTGGTGCCTTTTTTATGGTGGATCTTCAGATTGATAAATCTGCCATTTTCACTTCATTACCTGAAAGTCAAAGTCAGCTTGTGAAAAGTTGTTAAACAACATGCTACATGTGAAATGTCAACTCTTACTCTAACTTTCCCTGTTCAGTGGATAAAGTGAAGACTTCAGGGTGACTTTCTGATTTTGATTGTTCATTGAAGAGGGGAGTTTGAAAGTTGTTATATACTGTTAACAGTTGTCTGCCCATGTCCTGTCTGAAATACCATGATTGTTTATTAAAGGTATCTTTAATAAACTGGATACAGTTTGGCTTGGGGGAAAACGAGGCATCTGCTACCTCTACAATCAAAAATCACCATGTGTTGTTCTTAAAGGTATGAGATGTGAGAGGCAGCAATGTTTTCCTTTTGGAGATTCTATCATTACCCTAGACCAAAAGATCCCTAAAACTTCACTAAAGTGACAGGTTCCTGAATTGTCATGGAGCTCATTTCTAAAATTTTAATATACTTGTGCCTTTTAATAGACTTGAAACTTACACCTCAACAAATTCAGTCATCATGATACAATCAATATAGTGGGTCAGCATGACTTCTCAAGAGATGGTAAGAATGTCAAGTACTTGAACTCAGATAATTCAGAGAGCATGAGAAATTATATAGCTCAGAGGTAAGATGTGGAAAGTGTATACTATCCTTTCCATGTGAAGATAGTAAAGAGGCAGGATACAAAGTCAATACACAAAAATGAGTTACATTTCTATAGTGTAACTATAGTGTAACCCAATAAATTAGAAGAAAGGCAAATTAAGAAATTCCATTTGTAATTGCACCAAAAAGATGAAATACACAGGAGCAAAGTTAACAAAAGAGATGAGAACATAAATACTGAAAACAATAAGTCTCTGTCAAAGGAAATAAAAGAAAACATTAAAAAATGGATACATAGCCCATGTTTATGGTCAGGAAGAACTGGAATATTTAACATCCTTAAAACAGTCATATTACCTAAAGTAATTTATAGATTCAATACAATCACTCTCAAAATCCAATGACATTTTCAAGGAAATAGAAACAATTATAAAATTTGTATGAAACCTACAGAAGATCCCAGATCTAAACAAATCTGAGAGAAAAGAAGAAGTGCAGGTATCGCACTACCTGACATCAAACTATATTACACAGCAATAGTAATCAAAACTGTATGGTATTGGTACAAAAATCAGCTGGTGGATGGTTTCATTCATTTGCTGAGGATAAATAGCCAGAGAAAATAAACTGGCAAAGCACAACAAAGATAATTCTTAAACACTGTGAAAAATAAAATGGCTTCCAGAGAGTATGGGGGGGAGGTAAAGGGGTTTGGGAAGGGAGGGGGAGTGGGTATTGGCATTGGAGCTTTGGTAGAAGTTGACTGAAGCATGTGCGCATATGAAGGTGTGAAGTTGTACTCCCAAAATTATGTAGCTGTGTAAATGATTGCAAATCCATGAAATTTAAAGAAAAACAATAATAGAGGTAATAATAAACATTTGATAGTGAAAAATCAAAAGCTCAAGATTTTATCTCCATTCTTGGAGATATTTTTTAAAAAGTCAACTTTCACTGATTGGTAATTCAAAGGAAAATAATAATGTAATGAGTAAATAAATGGGAAATCTCAGCAGGAAAGAAAAGAAACTATAAAAGAAGAGTAAGTGGATATTCTAGAACCAAAAAATATTATATCTGAAATAAAAGTTTCACAGAATGAGCTAATAGTTCATATACATATATTCTATGTATATTATGTATGTATGATGTATATACTGTATGTAATGTATATATGTATATAATGTGTGTGTATATATATATACATATATTTCTTTTTCACTACCTGAAGTAGCCTAAAAATGTAAATTTTCTGTTGTCATTTGCTTTCAACTTTCCTCTCATTCTAAAAGAACATTAGATTCATTGGTTTTCTTCTTTACATCATAAACTGATAGGAGGTAAATTGTTGGGAATATCATTTTATGTCTCTAAAAAGCCCATCTGCTTTCCCATTTCAAATCCTCCTACATACTTTATTTTCTCTTAATTTTTAAACAATGCTACAAAAACATTAAAACTCTATATTATGATGGTCCTTGTCTTGAAGTCAGATGAAAAATGACAGTGGGAAAATTACAATTAATGCTTTAAGGATTGTGAGCATTTAGAAGGGAAATATTTTGTAACATGATAAAACTTACTATACATTTTTTAAACTTTTTGTGTGAAATTTTGCATTCATTCAATTATTCAGAGTGTAGACTGCAATCTGTTAACCATCATCCAGATTCAACATTTACCAATTCATGGACAAACTCACTTTCCTTCTATATTAAATTTTAAACAAATCCCAGACATTACCTCATCTTAAATGTCAAATACATGGCTCCAAAACCACATTTTTTTAATCTTAAAAAGTAAACACAGTTACTTAATTTTAAAATTTGTGAAATGCAAATAAGTCCTATTCAGAAATTTATGTAAACAAGTTACATCAGGGGAAAGTTTCACTCCTGCAGATTTGGTTCACATTTAACTGACAAATTACATTTCTCTAGTGGGGTATCAGAAAACTTCACCGTATTTGTTACTGTAATTAGAGATCTCTGCATTTATCTGAACTTTGAGATTTCTAACGCAAAAAAAGTTCCTGTATTATTGTTATCAAGAAGCAACTCTTGATTTATCAAGAGTTCAATCAAACTGGAGATCTGTTCTTTATTTTGTGATAGATTTCTAGCTCAGTCAGGAAATGACACTTGGGCTGTCTCACTCTACTCCCACACCTTTGTACCCCTGAGCAACATTTGCTTGTTTGACAGCAAAATATCAGCCCTGGAGACTCGTATTGATGGAAATTTATTTCATCTTTATTTAGTAACTTAATCTCCATAAGACCGATAGCAACATGATTTCAATTGACACCAATGTCACCTCAAACCTGAACAGAAAATGTACATGGTTATTTGTGATAACTTTGTGCCCATTCAAGTGCATGATGGATTTTGACTTTTCCTGAAGGTTCATTATAGACAACATGTCACAATACAATCAAAAAAATATAATAACAAAGGTAGATTTTCCTATCAAGGTCATTTAAACACCAGACTTCCTATTTTGCTGGAGAATGATACCTGGAGAATGATAACCTAGCTGGTGGGGTCTGGCATTTACTTCAACGTTAAAGTACACAAATCACCTTTATGCTGATGTATAAATCTTTATTTGTTTTTAGTTAGTCTGTCCTGGGACTGAAATGGACAGTGGAATTGCAATGGAAATACTGATTTCTAAAACACAATGAATTCATAACATATCTTCCACTTTCAAGTATGGTTTCTGGGTTTTTAATTTAGCTGAATGGCTATACATATCTTCTGATATGAAAGTAATCTGTGGTTTCAGCAAACACATAGCAAAAAGGCAATGTTTTATCTGGCTCAAATTTTGGAGGGAGGTATAAGTCAACAGCTTCATATTCTTACCCATTGAAAATGAGATTTTTCCTTTAATTTTCATGCTTTTAAAAATGTACTCTTGGTGATAAAGTAGGTCATGATCCCTTAAAATAATGAATTTCAGGTATAACAAAGATTCATTCAGTACAATGGTTTATAAAGTGATAAGACTTATTTTGTTCCCTAACTTTAAATTTGAGATAATTTATATTGTACACTGTAAAATTTGGGATGAATACAAGACAGATAAAACAGACCCATTATAATTTAGCCTGTGCTATGAGTTGTCACCAAATGAACAGAATTACTATTTCCGGTGGTGAAAACTCCTAGTCACATAAGGGACATCTATGAAACAGGATCAATGATTCTGGGAATTAAGATTCTAATGTACCTTGGGCACTTCTTTCTTCCACACCTGGAAAGAAGCAAAGTTGTATGAGAAACTCATTATGTTTCAAACTTTACTAATAGCTGCTTTGACATGAAGTACTTAAATGATGCTTTTGTTCACTACTGAAAACTTGACACTTTACTCCAAATCTTCCACAATAACTAGTTCTCAATCTAAAAAGTATAGTTTAAACAAATTATATCTTTTGGGAAAAGATATTTGGAAATCAGGATTTGGGTTCTGTGTTAAAATAAAATCAATAGGAATGAACTACTTACACTATTAATTCTGTTCTATAGTCTGGTTTCCAAACTGAACAAAATGTAGGGTTCCAGTTGTTCAGTAGCTTTCTAACACTGGTCCCAGCAGTGGTATGGGCCACCTTTCTCTTTAACAAAATTTAATTCTGAGAGAGAGAGAGAGAGAGAGAGAGAGAGAGAGAGAGAGAGAGAGAGAGAGAGAGAGCACACAATTTCTTCTGCAGTCTGAACACAGACCTTGCTTCTTTACTAAACATGAATTTGTTGGTTAACTTCTGATAAAAGAAGATGAACTGGGATGAACCAAGTTGTTCATCATGCTTTAAAGTTACCTATTTCATAACCAAACATAAACATATGTAAGTACACACACACGTTAGATAGTTAAAAAAAAAACAAAAAACGAAATAAAAAAACCCACATATTTCAACATTTGTTGGAGGGTAGAGAAATCAAGGTCTTCATTTACTATTAGGTAGTCCTTCTTTACCACTTTTTAACCCCACCTTAATTTCTAAACCTTTATGTTCCTCCTTGATCCTTATTAAGTTTTAACAGATTTGTCATAAATCAAAGTTCATTGATAATTTGTCTCCTGACAAGTCGTTCTGTCGTTCTCCTGAGTGCTCAATTTAGAGAATTTCCCTTTGACTTCCCATACTTAATCTCCACCACTTCAGGCTACTCAAATCTCTGAGCAGACAGACACCCATTTCCTCTTGCCTGCCTGCTCTGAATTATCACACCATCCCAAATTAGAACAAAACCTCTCTCTCCCTTTCTCTCTCTCCTCTCTCTCCACACACACACACACACACACACACACACACACACGAATTATTATATGGCTTAGTAATTTTCTTCAACAATGCTCTTTTCTACCTGTAAAATCATGTCTCCTGGAATGTCTTAAAGAATTAGATTGAGGATTTTGAGAATAAGTTCAAGAAGCAAAGGCTATTTTCTGCTCTTTGGAATGACCCCTGACCTCATTTTGTTTACTCACAGAGAGCAAATGCTTTCAAGATCAGACCAAGTCACTTGTAAAAAGTGGTTACCCATAAACTCCACAGCCTACGGTGAAACTCCCGATGCCCGCTTGTCCGCTGCCCTGTGGGCGACTGTAAGGGAATGCGACCAGCGCCTACAACAGTACGCTAAGTAGTCAAGGGGTGGTGGCATTTATGCCAGTCTTGAAGATTCAGAGGGCCCCCAACTATGGCATTTCATCTCTTTCCAAATTCAAATCTAACACAGGATCTCAACAGGTTCTCAACTCGGGTTCTCAACAAAGGATAAGGTTGTGGGGGTGCTCGGCGGTCAGAAACAGAGAATCGTGGGAGTTTTATCTGATAATTGCTGGGCTGGGTTTGTTAAAGCCCCAGTGCCGCGGGGTGATGAGATGGCAAAGGGCAGACGCCCAGGGCCAAGAGCCGAAGTTTGTCTGGACCCGACGTCTGCTCTTGGAATTAGGAATTCCCTGTTCTCCTCACCCTCCTATCCAATTCTGTACCGGGGTTCTGGCACCCCACCCCGGACAGGGGCCCCAAGGGACTTGGTTAGGCTGTCGCACGAGACCCGCTGGCCCAAGGCCCTCGGTCACCCCACGGGTGCCTGTCGCCTCCCTGCCTCTCGGCGGGCGGAAGAGCCGTCTGGATCGTGGACTCCCAGTGCCCAGAGCGGCCAATCCCTCCTGGCCTGGAAATACGGGTTCAGGTTGCCAGGGAAATTGCCGCCGCACCCCTGCCGTGTCCCTTTCCCATCTCTGGCCTTTCACCCGCGGGTCGCTGCTCGGTACGGCCTTTCCTCGAGCTCCGCCAGACTCACGAAGGTGAGACCAGACAGCAGACGGAAACTGCTTCCCAGCGCCCCTCGCTGCCGTCCAGGCGCTGCATAGAGCTGGCGAAGCCGCCCTGCCGAGAGCGCGGGGAGCAAATCCTGGGGCCCAGCTCTGGTATCCGCGCTCGACTCGTGGATGCTCAGTGGATTCTCTGCAGCCACCGGCCTGGAGAGAGGGCGAGGGCCGAGGGAGGGGCCGAGACTCACCCACCCGGCTGGCAGGGCGGCAGGGAGCCTGGCGGTGCGCTCCCCCCAGCCTCTCTCTCCGGATGTGGCCCCACTACGGCGGGATGGCTGTATTGGGCTGTGAGCTTGTCTGGCAGCTTCTACTGAGCAGCTAATAGTATAACAACCCGGCTTTGATAAATCTGAACTAATTACCCCTCTTAATTAAAGTCTTTAGCAGTTGTTTCACTGTTTTGGCAAGAAAACAGGAGAGACTTGCAGTTAGAAAACACCAGAGCCCAAGCTCACAGCGGAGCTGCTGATTAACACTTGAAGCATTTCAAGGACCTGGCACCCGCCACAGTTTGGTTTTCATCCATGTTTCCTCCTTGAATGGAAGTATATTCGTCTATAAACATATATACACATGTAAAAACACGGAGGCTCCTTTTGCCAGCTGTGTACAAATCAGTATGTGTCTTGAGGATGCAAACAAGAGATCCGGCTCTTTATAGTATCAGCGCAATGCGTGTAGGGATGTGTGTAACTCGAGTCTCCTAGTCTGCTCCCCTTTCACTGGGCACTGCAAATGTGTAAGGCAGCCCAGGACCCAGATACGGTATAGTGAGAAAACATATCTTCTAGCTCTGAACTTTATCAAAGTCCATTACTTTATCAAAAGCCATAACTACTTGGAAGAACTTTTATCTGTTCCCTGTGATTTCCTCCCCCAGATCAAACATTAGATGATCAGAATCCGGGGTTGAACTTTTTTAAGAGGAAGAAGGATGAGAAGGTTAACAACGGTGATGTCTACCTGAATAACATGACACAGCCCTTAAGTTTGTTGATTAAATAGGCATGTTCCAAGTATTTATTTCCAACAGTCCATGAATCAGTTTTCACGTGCAAGAATCAAAACCAAAATTTAAATTCATCCATACTGAATCACCCTTATCTAATGTGTATGTGTGCGTGTGTGTGCTCACAAACGTGGAATGTGCCTTTACAGGCACACACACTTATGCGTGTATATATAACATACACACAATGTTTTGTTACCTCAGGGAAGGAGGAAGTGATAATAAACAATCGGCAGGCATCTTGAGATCGCAGAATCAACACAATGGAAATATATACAATAATAAAATTAAAATGGTGCAGCATTCCCGGGTAGGATAATACAGATCTCAATAAATACAGCAGAAATTTGTTTTTAAAAACAAAACAAAACAAACACCATCTCTCCACCCGAGATGAAAAGTCTCTCCAAAGTTTAAAAAGTAATCAGAAAACAAACACCCCCCCAATTTCTCATAATTGTTAGTGCCTATATGAATATAATACACAAAACCATTCAGCAGGTGCATGCAAGAGGCAAAAAGCCAGGGAATGCAGAGACTTCTGGGCAGCGCTAAAGTGTGGGGCCCAACATGCCCTCGGTTCTGCAGAGGAGCTTATACCAGGAGGTCCAGCTGCCGCTGCCTCAGTAGTGGGGCCCCGGCTGGGGCTGGGAAAGGACTTTGGCCTTGATCACTGGTGACCCTGGTGGAGCCCAGGCTGCAGGGGCCCAGAAGGTGGTAGGGGTGGTGGCAGAGGCGGAAGGGGAGCCGGTGGTGGCTGTTGCAGAGGGGGCGACGGGTCAGAGCCCGGCTGCCCAGCAGACGTGCGGGCCAGCCCCAGGCTGCTGTCATGCAGCTTGCGTACGTGCTTCTTGAGGTCAAAGTTCCTGCAGAAGCCCTTGCCACATGTGGGACAGGTGAAGGGCTTCTTGTCATTGTGGGTGTGCATGTGGAAGGTGAGGTTGTAAACCTGGTGGAAAGCCTTGTTGCAGATATTGCACTTGAACTGCTTCTCCCCGCTGTGGGTCAACTTGTGGTTTTTGTAATTCCCTGAAATAGACAAATGACAGGGACATGGATCTGAAAAGAGTATGAAAAGGGAGGGGTGGGTGGGTCGGAGGACAACAAGGCAAGAAGAGCTGCCACCATTTGGACAGCCAGTGCAGGGCTGCACAGGGAGCCTGTAATTCTCTTCCCAGATTTATTTTTAAACACCAGCAATGCAGTCTTCCCTCTGCATTTAAATCCATGTTTATTAATCCAATGATATAGGTGGAGAGCAGGTGGTTAAAAAGAAATACCCCCTTGGTAATCAACTGTGCATTTTCTAATACCAATCAGACTTGAGGGTTGGAGGTTAGAATCCCAACATAGGTGCTTAGTAACTAGTTGCATTTTAACATTTTTCTAAAATATCCCCAAAACACCAATAAGGGCAGAATTGCCAAAAAGACAACATCCTTCAGTTCCATACCTTTTTGATGAAATCCTTTGCCACAGAATTCACACACAAACGGTTTGTAGCCTGCGTGTATTCGGGTATGCGTGTTTAAAGTGGAACTTCTATTAAATGCTTTGCCACACTGGTTACATTTGTGAGGTTTTTCCTAAGAGGCAAGTAGGAAAAGCAGAAAAGCTAAGTTATTTTGTTTTCAAGCAGGATACTGCAAACTCGAACAAAAAAAAAAAACATAGTGAGGCTTTCTTTTATGATTTTAAGCAAAACAAAGGCAAAGAATACATGGCATTTCCAACTAACACACTTTAAGCCTCGGGTTCAAGAGTAAGGGTTTACCAGTCATTTTTTTTCTAGAAAACCATGCTGATGTAAAGCAGGTGAAAACAGACGAGACACACACCTGGGTGTGGATGATCTTGTGCCGGCACAGGGTGCTGGCTTGACGGAAACCCTTCCCACACACTTTGCAAACGAAGGGTCTGGCTCCTGTGTGCACCGGCATATGACGAGTTAAGTTATAGTGTGCATTAAAGACCTTCAAGAGAAACACATGTAGAACAGGTTAGCACTTCGCAATCCAAGTGGGCAAAGGGAGCTGAGGAAGGGGATAACCTTATAACAAATGTATACATGTAATCACGAAATAAAATGGAAGGAAAGAAGGAAGGAAGGAAAGAAGGAAGGAAGGAAGGAAGGAAGGAAGGAAGGAAGGAAGGAAGGAAGGAAGGAAGGAAGGAAGGAAGGAAGGAAGGAAGGAAGGAAGGAAGGAAGGAAGAAGGAACCTTATAACAAGGGTATACATATAATGATGTAATAAAATAAAATAAAATGGAAAGAAGAAAGACATCTCTACTACATAGTACTTGCCTTTCCACACACTTCGCAAGTGAAAACTTTGGGTTTGGTAGTAGGAGAGCCTCGACTGAAGTCAGAGGTTTTGAACGCGATTTTTTCTGACAGAAGCTGGGCGCTTTCTTTCATGTAATGCTGCAGCTGAGCCTGGGACAAGTCTTTGAAAGCTACTCCCGAGGGGTACTTCTCCACCGCCGGGACCACCAGTTTATTCCTTTCGGCTAAATACGTTTTTGGCTGCGGGTGCAAAGGGGAACTGAGGAAATAGGAGGCTACTGGGTGGATGTTCACGCCGGCCGCCGGGTGGCACGGGCCATCACCTCGATTCAGGTAGCACAGGGCTCCCATGGCGTGGAAGGAAGAATGGTTGACCACACGCGGCCTTACCAGCTTGTACTGCTGCAGGGGCAGCGCGTCGCGGGCCAGGTCGCCCTTGAGACTGAGCGCGCAGTTGAGCAGGTCGCTGCAGCTGAACGCCGGCGCGGCGGACGCAGCTGCGGGCACCGCGGGCGCCTCCAGACTCGCCTTCCGCGGCTCGGAGCCCGTCATTCCTGCCTTGGGACTCGTGTCGTACGCCACGGGCACGAAGGGGATCATGCAGGGGATCGACGAGTTAAGATGAAGAGAATGCTTGGGGTCCCCTTTGGGCACGGCTCCGTGTAGGAAGTGGGGGACGGGCAGGGCCTTGGGCTCGGGGGTGCGCGCCATGATTCGTTCGATGGAGAAAGCCAAGGGTTTGGAGGTGCTCATCATGTTGCCCCGGGCCGGAGCCGTCGCTAACATTTTGGCGGTCGCGTTGTGGCAGCTACTGTCCATGTCTGAGTCGCCAGCGTCCGTCAGCCGGGGCCGGGTTGCGCGGTCGTCGCCTTGTTCCCCGGCTTGTCACAGACCTGCGGAGAGGGGGACGGGCACCATCACCACCAGCCTCCTCCTCCTCCTCCCCAGCATCACCAGCCGAACCTGCCTGCCCAGCCCAATGGACTCCTGCCAGCCCATCGCAGAGTTCTTGGCGCACCAATGACTCGGGGACAATCACTACTTATTTCTATCAATAGAAAGTGTTGTGTCAATAACGCAGCCAAGATCTCGCCAATCGTTAACTTCCAAGAGGAGAAGGTAAACTAGATAATTGCTCAATTCGCTTCCAACAGTCAACAGGAAAACTTTTTTTTTTTTCTCTGCAGCCAGTGACTACTTTTCATTGGTGAGTGAGATTCCCCCGCCCAGAGGAGGCGGGGGCGCTCTCCGCCGCGCGGCGCACCCTCCCCTGCGCGCACACACTCCTGGACGCACACTTGGCTACCTCCGCCCTCCTCTCCCCTCCCCAGCCCCCGGCCCCCGTTTTTGCCTCTGTCTTTTTAATCTCAATCTGTTTAACCAGGCTTTAGAGGCCAAGCAAATCTGCGATCAATTTTCTCGTTTAGCTCTAAGTGACATCATCTAAAATCATTGTGCAAAGGCTAAATAAGGAAAGGAGTCTAATGTAGGAGCAAACGCCAGGCTATATTTATCAAACACCTAGCTCCTGAAAGCCGTGGCCAGGAAGCCTCCGACAGCAAATTCCCAGTGTTCCCTGCATGGTTTTGCTGGGCCAGGACTGGGCCTAAGTCAGAGCTGCACCGCCTCCTCCACAGTCCTTTTTCTTCCTCTAGGGTCCCGGGCTATATTCGCCAGTCCCCAGCCTCCGCGGCCGGAACCGAGTCTGGACCGTTTGGAAGACGCCAGCAGGTAACTGGCCTCCCAGAACGCCCCTGAGAATTAAAGGCCTTGGGAGGCTTGTTATGTGTGTGTGGTTTTGTAAAGATACGATGGTCTGGCAGAAGCTTGGGAGAGACACACTCCATCCACAAAGTTGAGGAGATGCAAGGAGTAAGCGGTGTCACACCAAACGATACCTGGACTAGGGCTGGACCCCCCTCGTTACACACAAATACACGCGCGCGCGCGCTTGGTATGTTTCCATTGAGAGCCCGGAAAGAGTGCCTTTCTTTAAGTACCGCGCTCAGTCAGCGCTCTCGCCGAGCATTTTAAACACTGAACGTTGAGCGGAGACGGAAACCAGAACTTACTGCTCCCCACCCACAACCTCCCTGCTGCCGCGGTCCGCAGGCCTCCTCAAAGTAGCAAGGCGGAAGCCAGGGCGTGTGTGCACCCCGGAGCCGCGAGCTCCGCTGCCAGCCGGAGCGGGAGTCGACGCCTCAGCCACACCTCCGCCTCCCGGAGAACTCGCGGAGACCCAGCCTCTGCCCTGCGCAGCATCCAGGTGCCTCCTAGCGCGGCGCCCCGGGAGAGCCTCGGGAGTGATCCGGGAAGACTCCGGTGGCGGTGACTTGGCCTGCGCGGTTCCCGCCGCCGCGGCCGAGAGTGCGCCGGGAGCGGCCGTGCGCAACCTCCGCGTAGCAGAGGGGCGTAAGCCGCGAGCGCGCGGAGCTGAGCCCCTGGCCGGCGGGGCCAGGGCCCGGAGCGCACCAGCTGCCTCGCGCCGAGAACGCAGAGCCGGCGAGCCCGCGCCGGGAGGCGGACGAGGCGCGCAGAGGTGCGGCCTCCGGGCCCGGTGCCGTCCACGCCCGGGAGCCATCTACCTGGTGAGTTACCCGCGAGGGTGAGTGGAGAACGGGTGACGGCGGTGCCGGACATAGGGCCAAGCTGCTAAAGGGCGTCGTCGTCCAACAAGAACCCTGGAAAGGGTCGGCGGGGGAGGCCAGAACCTCTGGGATTGTTGAGCCAAGGACCAATTCCACTCAAAAATGCAGTTTCACCTTTACAGAGGCAACTGTCGCCAGTGATTCCTTCCTCCCTACCCCATGGCTCTGCGGACGCCACGAACCCCTCTCTACGGCTTTAGATGAGGGTCCGTCCCGCCCCCGCCCCGCGAGCCAAGAGGGGTGGAAACCCAGAGAGCCGGGGCTGGGAACGCGCCCGATGCCCAACGGGGGAGCAGAGCAGCTGGCTGGGTGGCGGGGAAACCCAACTGTTGCGGAATGGGGGAGGAGGCGTGAGTCCTATTGGAAGTTGGAGGCAGTCAAAGGGCCTGGTGGGGGAAGGTCTGGGTGTGACCGGCCGCGGCAGCTCGGTCTGGAAGCGCCAGGTTTCAGGTGTCCGGGGGGCTGCGGCTGCGAGGACCGCTGCGGCGTAGAGAAGGGCAGAACCCGGCGAGCGCGGAGCTCCGGGGCCAAGTCCGGGGAGAGGCGCCACACCCCCGGCAGCACTTCGGGAAGATCCTCGGCCGGCACAGGGTGCGCCCGGGCTGGAAAATCTTTCCTTTTGCTGGTGGGGCCGCCGAACCTGTGTCCTCTTCTCCCCTGCTCAGACAAAGGGCGCGGGGACCGTTTTGCTAAGGGAAAGAGTGGGGGTTGGGGGCGTCCCACAACAGATGGGTCGCGGTTAAGACTTTAATTGCTGCCTTTTGGGGCGGCTCAGGTTTCCTTTCCTACCTGCCGCTTCCCAATATGAAAAATTCCCCTCCTGCTGCACTCCTCCGACCTAAGGGCCAGGTTTAAAGGAAAAAGCAAAAGAAGGACGTAGCAGCTCGGCCCGGGAAAGCTCTGGAGCGCCCAGCTGACTCGTACAACTCACCCGCTTCCGGAGCGTTACCTGCCTTCTTTACTGAATGCCACCAGTTTGTTTTACGTTCGTCGCGTGTCCCTCCCTCTCTCCGTCTCCCCCTCCCCCACTCCCTCCTTCTTAACGGCAAAAGAGCCTTTATTTGACCTCGGTAAATTTCTCCTTCGGTGGACACCGAACTAAAAAGGAAATTTATTGGCTAAGGGCTGTACGTGTTTTGTATAGTTATTATTTCAATAGTTTGCTTTTTGCTGATCTTTTCGGGATTTGCCTTCTTGAATAGTGTTTGAAAGTATAGTGTCATTTGAGTACCACAAATATGGCAAAGTAGCAGTTATACCCGTCCTTTAATAAAAGATAGGCCTGGGGTCCTAATCTTAAAGACTGAGGAGGTACTTTGTAAATCCAAGTCTTAGTATCTGAGCATTTGTTAATGAGTATTTCCATTCAAAACCTAAACTAAATTGTGTTTTTTTTAAAAAAAGATCTCTCTGAGGTAACAACTGTCTTAAAATGCAAAAAGTATTTAGGAAGGGCTTCATCTTATAAGAGTCATCCAGTACTTTAGGGATTTTTACCCCCAAATGTTTGAAGAATAATAAAACCTCACCGCCAATCAAAACAGAACATATTTGGCAAATTCAAAGCTTCTAAAACCACTTTAAGCATATTTATCAGGAAAATGCAAGGGAACCTTGTTTGTTTTGTTAAAAACAAAATAGAAACTTAGAGGCTTTTTTTTTTTTTTAGAATCCAATAATCCCACCATTTTTCATCAGAGCTGATAATTCATTTTCCCTTTTCTTTTCAGTCATGGAATGGCAGGATTTGCCTACCTATCCACTTTAAATCCTTGTTGAAGGCAAGTCTTAAGTGTGTGGTTTATTCTGAATGAGATGTCCTGAGGGAAACAGAACAGCTCTTAATATGAAGAGACCAGTTAACAAGACTCTGAGCTAGACTAGAAAAAATGAAATAAATGCTCCACACCTCTCAAATAATTTAAAGTTCTTTTTTGACGTGATTTCAATGTTTTCTAAACTGCGTTCCTGATATTACATAAGAACCTGCATAATTTTCACAGACTTTTTATTTACATTCCTGTCACAAATAAATGCAGGTTTTGGTTAAGATTATAGCAATCTGAAATAAAAGGCAATATTGGAGAGCTGTCAATTACCAAATAATCCATAAACATTCATCCCATCTTCTTTAATAAATTATAAAATGCTGTTGAATTTTTAAAAATGTAAAATAGAATGAGAAATATTATTACTATCCAATCTTCTGCCAAGTGCATTAATACATACACCCTAATGATGTTTTTCTGGTTTTGAGGCCTTTCAACACCCACAAACCAACACCCTCCCCCATCAAAACTGAGAGTCTTCTTTCTCTTTGTTTCTTACTAGCTAAGGGTAGGAGAGAAGATTGAGTATTAATTTTTGACAACCTGGCCTTCCCAGGTTTTCAGACTCAGCCATACTTTCTTCTGCTTTAACAAGTAGCACCAAAGGCTACATGCCTTCCTTCCACAGAAGAAAAAAGCATTTCTAAATTCCTCTACAGTTTGCTCAGTCTTTTATCTTAGACTGGTCTTTTGTTATTTCTCCTAGTGTGTGTTGGAGGTGGGTGATAGAATGGGGCACAAATAGAAGGGTCCAAAAGTTTTAAGGAAAGCGGCTATTGAATGTCTCAGGTTAGTCAATGAATACATGGTGGGAACTAACTTTGCAATATGTTAACAAGTGCATGGACAACAAGTTCAGATTTAAGAGTACTAGTGTGCTTTTAGTTTTGTAGCAAATAAAATAATTCTTACTAATTATGTATAGACTGTGAAGGACAGCATCCCGCAGATTAGGCGTATGGAACTCAATCAGTTAACTCACAGTCTTTCTTTTGGAAGCAGGATTGGTGGGGCAGTGGTTTGTGTCTGGATATTGGTTCTTACCCTTTCGTTTATGTTAGGGTTTCATTTAAATGTAGCAAGATCATTCTTCTCCAAAGGGCATTTATATATTCATTCAGTCTGTAAAAAGTAACTGGCGAGCTGCAATATGAGAGGTTTAAGAGCCAGCAGACATCAGACACCCATCCCCTCCCTAGGTTTCTGCCCCTCCACTAATGCTGGGATTTTTCTCACCCATTCCCACAGGCCTGTGAGGTGTGTTCCCTTCAGACTGCCAGCCTCAGACTCAGGGTTGGACTTGATGAAAAAAGAAGCTTTAAACAAGGGACCCAATTTCTCCAACTTATTCGAGGAGCTGCTTAGAAGTCAAGCGACAAAAACCAGTAAAGTTTTACTTGCAGTTTACGAAGGTATTACTGAAACCTGCAAAGTGACCAGTTTAGAAGCAGACACCCCAAACAGTCTCTGGCCATACAGCAATAGCTGGTTAGTGCAACTGACTGAGTAGACTGGCAGCAGTCCCTAGATAATTTTTAAAAGTCATTTTGTGCATTTAAAATAAACAAATAAAAACCATATTCAATACACAGCGCGACTCATTCCTTGATCGTACTCACGAGGTTTAAAGTCATTTTGGTGTTATTTTCAAATTTTCTTATGTCTCCTGAAATAAAAGTCGATGATAGAAATCCAAATACTGGAAAGTCTGAGCTTAGGGGAATGGGGGAAGCTATGGAGGACAATCAAAATTCTTGAGCTAGAAATCTCTGAGTCGTTTATAAATCCATTTACCTCCTGGACCCCGGCCTTCGTTCGCTGCCGCCCCGGAGCGCCCCAGGCGGACCCGCTGCCCTTGGCTGTCTCAGCCTCCATTTCTGTTCGGCCTCAGTGCCCCCAGGACCTGGCCGCGAAGGGGAACCGAGTTCCCGCTGCCGACCTAGAGCAGAGGCGCCCGGCCTCATGCGCGATTCGGCTGCCCAAGCAGAGCCATTCCATAGGAGCCTGGCGAAGAACAGACAAGCTGGAAAAGTCCCCGACCGGGCTCTCCACTTATTGGCTACTGCTCACGAGTCCCCAACAGTTCGGATGACGTTGGCAAGGCCGAGAGCGACCCGGCTCGGCTAGACAGCCCAGGAGGGGCCGGGGGCGGTGGCTCCTACGGCCAGAAGGAGGTGGGAGCTGGGGCGCCATTCCTGCCGCCTGCCGCCAGGCTGACGGCTCTGCAGGTCTGCAGCCGGGTGCGTGTCTGGCAGGACCCCGCCGTCCGGGATCGGCCTCCAGGTGTCGGGGCCGCCGGCGTCCGGCGGTCGCCGAGCCGGCCCCCCTGACCTCCCGCCTCAGAATCGCCACTGGCAGGTGTCGCGGACCTCTGGGGCACGACCGTCCCCTTGCCTCTCCCCACTCCCTCCACACCCCTGCAAGTCCTGGGAATACCCCACCCCCACCCCCACCCCAAGCTGGAAAATGGGGGTGGGGTAGGAGCCTCCAAAGAGTTTCGGGATGGAGCCGGATCGGATTTAGAAACCAAGTAACAGCTGGCAAAGAACTTTTGTTTGAAAAGTTTTCGAGGGGAACATTCGCTTAATAGACTTGCTTTGACCACTTAGGGTGTAACTGAAGGGTCATTTAATCTAGATGTCAGGTGAAAGAAAACACGCCTGACGCGGTGGCACGCCCAAGAAGGAACAGAGCATCTTTTTATTAGTTTTGCCTGTCACTTTGAGTTTCCCGGAAAACACTTTTTTTAAGCCAGTTTTAAATGGGAAAACACTTTAAGCCAATTTTAAACGGGGGTATTGAGGGGCATCTCTGATCTTCCCCTCCAAAACCCTTTTCATGTCCATTATAGTCCCCACGAATCCTTCCTTCGACGCCTTTTGGCCTGAACTAAGAATTAGTGGGTGTCTCCAGACGGTCCCGGGGAAAGTAACTAGACTCTCCTAGTTAGAAGGAAGTGGACAGTTTCCTTCTACCTCCTCCTCCTGGCCCATCCTCCGGTTTGTTCTTTCATTCCAGCACCTGAGCTCTCCCAGTCAAGCCCTTTTTCCTTTCTAAAAGAGAGGATGGCTGAGCGCAGAGGACAAAGCCCCCGCGGCCACCTCCAGCTGGCTTCCTCGGTCTAGAAAGGGAGGACGTGCTCTCCCCTGGCCCGCCCCCTTCTCGAAATCCCACCCCCACCCCCTAGGCTTCTCCCACACCCAATCCCACCGGATTCGCTCGTCCAAGACTTGAACTTCAGCCTCCACGCTGAGAAAATCCCAGGAAGAGGCTTGGTCCCTCATGAAGGTCCCTCACTAAGTTAAACCGTTGGCCATCTAGTTTGATTAAGATGGAAGTCGGTTTTCTTCTCTGCCCACCCACCCCCTTTTTATTGAAGTTCAGTGAAGTCCTCGAATGTCACTAACAGTGGATCTGTGCTTGTTTCCCGCTAGGTTCACAGAGGAAGAGGGTACTGGAAACGCCGCGAAGCCTCAGCGCCCCGCGTCTGCTTTGCGGCCCCGGGCAAGGGCAGCGCGCGGCCCGCGGCGACCTCCAGGGGCCGGCCTGACGTCACCAACGCGGCCTGCCGCGGCTCCCCGGGCGGGGGCAGGGGGGTGCGAGGAGCGGCAGGGCCGGGGTGACGGGCCCGCGGGGTCGCGCGGTCGAGGTGGGGAGGCAGCCGCGCAGGGGTAGAAGCCGGAAGCTGCTGCCTCGGGGTGACTCCTGCGGAGTCTGAATGGGGTCGGTTCCTGCCACAAATGGAGGGGAAGGAGAATAAAAAAACCCTCGACGTAACCCTGTGATTCACAGCTTCTCCGAAATTTACATAATACAAGGACGTAGATGTAAACCTAAAGGACAAAAACAATAATTCAACAGCACATATTCCATTTTCGCACCATGGGCCTGGATATGTTCCCAGTGTTGGCACACGAGCTGATGTGCAGAGTTTTTCTCGTGATGGAGAGTAACTGAACTTTCACACCACAGTTGAAAGAAGAGGAGAGAGGAGCGAGAGAAAGAGAAATTGGCTGTGATGACGCTGATTTCGAGTTCTTACTAAGGGCAAACGAGTTTTAAGAATTAAGAGCATATGCTGTATTCAAAAGGTCGAGGGCCTGAGAATAAGAGGGACCCTCCCTCGCTTTCCATAGGACCCGTTCGTTCCCCTTTTATTTGACTGACGGGAGCTTTTTATTTGAAAAGCAAAGTCATTGCCCTTTAATATTAATAAGTAATTCCAATGTATTATTTCCCCCAAACAAGTGAAGGTCACCACAGCTACTGCAAGAGAGACCTCGCTGTCAGGCAGGCTCTGACCACTAACTCGAATGAATAGCTGATGCAACCGTGAAACGTGGTAGCTGCTAAATACACGTGATTACTCTTCTTGTCTTCTTGTTTTTTGTTTTTGTTTTTGTTTTTGTTTGTTTTGTTTTCTACATTTGAACTGCCATTCTACTAGTATATTTAAAATCTGGAACACTACTGGCGATACTTTCTTAGGGATTCCCTGTGGAAGGAGGGGCAAGGAGAGTCAAGAGCAAGATTTGTGGGATCTCAGGACCCCCTTATTTTGGCCACGGTGGCAGCAGAGGTGAATGTGTCCTTTGGTTGGGCGCTGGGCCTTGCCACATGCTGTCCTGGATGAGTCACCAGCACTCTCAGGTGCTACTGGTGGCCACTGAAACTCAGAAAGGGAACAGTCCTGCCTTCTGAAATTTACTTTTCCCGGCTGCCCTTTTCTCTGCAAAATTCGTGTGAAAAACTGGTCCTTCCTTCCACTTCTATTCAATCCATCAGTGGTTTATGAATGTTATTTTAATTTAATTTCTACAGCTTTTACTTAAAATGCTGTGAGAAACTTAGGAGAAAACCTTCACTTTTTCAAGTATACCGTGAATCCTGACCCCTGATTTTTGCCCCATTAAGGGGGAAATAGAATCCCCTTTCTCTCCTTGCAAAGCCAGCCTCTTCAAATTTCCACCAAAAGTCAGGAACAACCCTTCCTCCTTTCTGAGAAAGTTCTTGGTAAGAACGCCTATGACCAACTTGTCCCAGACATTTTGAGGGCTGGAATAAATGATGTCAGTTTCTGCCCTGCAGCCTCCTAGCCAGGGCAAAGCACACAGATAGTGGACATCTTGTCAAGCTGGCTGGGGTAGTAATGGTTCCCCCTTTGCCTTGAATTGTTTTTCTGTAAAATAAGACTGAATCAGAGCCCACTTCGTTCCTGGGAGACCTTGTAATTGAAAAACAATTTAAAAATAAAACTACTTAAGATATGAAAAGCTATTATCTTGTTAAAAGTCAAGTCATAAACTTCTCCCAACTATTTTTCAGACAACTGTACTTACAAACAACCATTCTGTTAAATGGTTTGGTTTCTCCTAATATACAGAGAAATGGTAAAATACACATAATGAATGACCTTTGCCAAATGATTTTACACAAACTGCAGCACATTCCTAATTCTTGGGGACCTGCTCTCCCACATTCAGTCCTTAATTCCCCAGGAAACATTTTCTTCTATGAATTAACCTTTCACAAAAGCTTTTCAAAAATCTCAGTTTGATAAAAGCAGATTTCATCTCTTAAGACACAGTTATGCATTTCTAAAACTAATCAAATTTGTGATGGACTTTCCTAATTATATGAAAGAACACACCTAGCAATCATAATATAACAAGAACTCAGCAGTCTGACAAATTACAATGGATTATCTTTTTCATATGGGCAACTTTGAAGTGTGTCTTTAAAAAACATTACCCTGCTTCCTGCAAGGAAGTCCTGACAAAAACCACACCTGCCACAGTCACGTGCTGTCCTGGCTTTTCCATGCATCACTTGCCGCTGCCTGAAATCCAGAATTGGGTTCTGATGTTTTACTTTGGAAAGAAATATTATTGAAATTTTCTCTACTTGCTTAGCAAAATCTTCCAAAGTCACAATTAGTTTTGCTTTCTTGGTAGCTTAAGGAAATGATCTAACAAGCTTCAACATTTGAGGTTTTTGCCCCTGATCCTTGAACCCCAGAGAGGTATTACCTGTTGAATGTAAGAAGGTCATGTTAAAAAGGAAACCAAACTTGATTTAAAACAGAAAAAGAAATATTGAACACACCACCTTCATTTTTTTTTAAAGTTACATATTGGGGGAGGATGTGGGTTTCATAAATAAGCCTGTGCCAGGGCATGGAAAGAGTATCTGTGTAACTGATGGTTCTAGAATTTGATGTCAACTCTTCAATTCCTCTTTGACTTAGGAGCCATCCACCCCAGGAGAACACACTGTGGAAGATTTCAGGCAAGTCTAGACAATGCTTATTTGCTGATTTTAAAAAGTTTCCCACAAATACAAACACCCAAAAAGTTGAAAAGGACAGGAGATTAAAGGTATTGTGGTAAGGTGTGTGTGTGTGTGTGTGTGTGTGTGTGTGTGTGTGTGGTGAGCCCTTGGGTCTGGGACACAGAAGCTGCTGGCTGACTACAGTAAAGGAAGGATGGGCATGGGGAACATCCCTCAGTTAAAAAAAAGCAGCTCTAGACTTAGCCTGAAGCAGAGAGCCTTATCTTCCCCTTTCAAGGGTGATAAGCTTCTGCCACTGCAAGGCCACAAGTGCCTGGCCCAGCATCACCAGGGTAGTGTCTTCTTGGCCACAGACACACCCTGCACCCACTCCCCCAACCCCCACCAACAGTAATGAGTCATTACTGTTAGCCAGCTCGGCACTCCCAGACTGGACAGGGCTCAGAGCGGACTGTCAACCTATTTGTCTGTTCTATTGGTTTGGCTGCCAAGGCTGAGGCCATCTTGGGGCACCGGTTGTCTTACAGTCTTGTCTGCCCTCTCGTGGTTCTGCCTGGCGCTTTCTAAGCGTGCACTCTGTGGACAGATCTCTAGTCTGGTCATCAGAACGCTATTTTAGGCCTCCTTTAACTTTAGGAAACCTCAATAAACACCAGTTTGCCTCTGAGTTCTCTTGAACTCAGCCCACTGGGCAGAAGCCCAAGCCTGGTTTTTCTCATCAGTGATCTGGCACTTCCTGGTCATACCTGGTAGCATTCAGAGCCCCTGACCAACATGACATGTGTCCTGCTGCTTCCCCTCCCAACCACAGCTCCTGGCCTGCTCTCCACAACGCTGGCCTTTCTGGAGCCTGGAGTTGGCTGGCCCCTCCCCTTTCCTCTCCTCCCACTAAACTGACTGTGTATATATAACCGTGCAACTGGACAACTCCAGCCAATCACAAGGACACACCAGGGTGAGACAGAAGATCCTGGAATGTGATTTAGATGATTCTCCAGTGGCAATCCCAGGGAGAAGGGCCGGTGAGTGGCAATACAGGCCACCCAAGATTTCTGCAGAATCCATCCTACTTTAAGAAATAATAATGACCTCAACTTATTGCTTGCTTCTCATCCTTACATCTTCCGTATTAAGTACCCCTTTTACAGAGAAATTAGGTAACTTGCCAACGGGATGGGGTGTAGCTTTTGAGACAGAAATCACTGCTTTAAGGCCCGGGCTCTTTATGGTTCCCCAAGCACAATCATATACACTCATGTACATTCATTTGTTGTTGTTTTTTTAATCAGGGATTTTCTTTGAGAAAAACAGCAAATTCTTCGTTCCCACAACCTCCTCTCCCTGTAGTACGCACGCACATTCTAGTGTCTACGTCTTCCTGAAGGCGTTGACAGATTGCACAAGGATGAAGGTCACGGCCGGTCGACTGCCACCGTGACTTCTGGAACTTCGGGTTCAGAGCTGTTGCGCTCACAGGCTGTTACAGGCTCGGTTCCGCTCCCTTAACTATCTCAACACCAAAGTCCCACAGTAGACCAGATTAAGGCCACCGTGCCCTACCGCCAGCCAACGCTGGGACAATCTGCCTCCCGAGCCCCTGGCAAGGGCACCCAGCCAGCCAGCCATGGAGCGGGGCGCTTTCGAGGACGTCGCTGCTCTAGGGTCCCAGCTCCTGTTCGCCTCGGGCCAGCCTCGCCGGCCTTCCCCGAATGTCCCTGCCCATCCAAACTGCGGAACTTGGAGGGGAAAGCAGCCCCACTGTCATCGCGTCCCCGGCCCAGGGCGTGGGGAGAACCTGACGCCGAGACAAGGCTCCGCGCTGCCCTCCCGAGCCCGGGCAAAGCAGGCTCCAAATCCGTGCCAGAGCCGCGGCTGGGCGGGTGGAGGCTGGACTGGGGTCTCGCCGCCGCGCCCCTAGGAGCGGTGCTGAGCTCGGGGTCGCCGAGGCCGCTGTCCCGACGCACAGACGCCCCACGGTCGCCGCGCGGGCACCTCTCCCAGGAGCATCGATCTACCCCTCCCTTTAGGGACTCGGGCCGGGAAGTTTCTTTCCCTTTTCTGTCTTGGGAGTGAGAAATCAAAGTGGCCAGGTCCTGCCTTTCATCTGCCCCCCTCGGGTTCTTTTAGGAAAGGCCCGGCGGGAGGAGCTCCGAAGGCTGGCTCTGGCCTCGGGCGCCGGGCCAGCTCTCGCGTGTCCCGGCAGGTTTTCGCGGGGCGCACTCCTCTTGGAAGGCGGACCGTGGCGGCTGAAGGGTTTTCGGGGCTCCCTGGGATGCAACAGTGACCTCTTTCCCACTCTCTTAAAAGCACCTTCCAGTTCAGGAACCCTCTCAGCAAACCGCCAGCGGGGTAGGGTTTGGGGGTGCGGGAGGTCGGGCGGGTAATGATCCTGGGGGCGGGATAGGAGCCCCGCGGCGTGTTGCGAGGGCGTTTATTGCAAAAGTAGCAGGACATCTTTTCTGCAGAACGAGGGACAATGAACAAGAACTAAAGAGAATTCAAGTGGAAAAATCCGTGAATGGAAGAACGACCCACAGCTGGAGCGCAGAGGTTTACATTAAGCTCTGTGTGGTTCTTTCCCTTTTCGGGAAAAGGTATTATTTTTTTTTCTCCAATAAATGTTGGGGAGAAACTTTCTTCCTACATGTTATTTAACAAGCCCATTCCGTCTGGACGTGAGGCTGCACTAGCGATCCAAAATACCAAACTGTTCAAAGAAGGTACTTTGGTTGCTCTTCTCCAAAACCTTGGTAGAGGGAGAGCTATGTCTCTTGAGTCAAACTTGATTTTAATTTAAATTTTTTGAAATATGTGCTGGCTTTTAATTTTCTTTAAAATTAACACTTTAAAAAAAGAATAACAACACGTGGCTTCTTTTAATAGACAGATGCTTGGGCATTCACCCTAACAGTTACACACACCAGTGAATAATTAACTCATTTCAAGTAACTGATGTTGTGATGTTGGAGAGCATTGCTGGGCAAAACCCCTAAAACGACTTTTCATAGCTTCTTTTCAATTTTTTTTCATACTCTTTCCTGTAACTTAAGGGTTCTAGTTCAAATAGTTCTCAGAAAACTGGGAACACTCCACCACTCTCCTTGCCTGTTGTCCTCCCTGTGGGAGCCACTGGAGATTGGAGTGGGAAAGGAAACTTTAAGAAAACTCCTGGGTAGAAAAGGGAAGGAACAGAGAAAACCCAAATCTGGATGCTACAAGAAACTGAACATCAAAGCAGGAGGCAGGTTAAATAGGTTATATTGACCTGCAGCATAACCCTCCTGTACAATTCCCTCCCCCCTTTATTTCTGACCTCTGCCAGCTAGATCCTTCTTTGAATGTCTGTATGTGGCCAAGGGACTAATAGTCATTCATACTTGAGGATAAAATGAGCCAATTATGCTGGGATGAGCTGCATCAAGGACATTTTATTTTAAGGAAAAGAAGGGTGTGTAGGGGTAGGGTCATTCGAAGTGTGCAGCAGCAAGCTTGGGGAGTTTAAGGTAACATCCCTGGCTTCCAGGGGACATGAAGAAAGGGTAGCATTGGACATGAAGATAGAGAAGAGGGGGAAGGAGAGAAGTGTTAGATAAATTGCCCCTCAGCAACACTGAAATGGTAGAATTGGTCTCTAAACCAGGAAAGGGAAAGAAATCTCTTTTCATGCTTATCTTGTCTTGTAGGATCTCTTACTCCTAGAACCCCAAAATCAAACCAAAACAATACTGTATAGTAACCACGAATGAAATAGAGTTTTGTGGGATAGTATGAGTATGACCATTTATAACATTATGGGAGAATGAACTTTAAGATCCAGGCTTAGATAAATTCAGGGACATTGCCACTTAATTTTCACTAAACCACTTCATTTAAAAACTACTTACTTATGAATACAACACAAGATGCCAGCATATTTTAGAAAAAAATACAAAAATAAAAATTCATACAGAAATTACAAAGCATACTACTATTATCTTTCAAAATTATAGCAAGATAATACTTTGGGAAAAGGAATAACTGTCAACTAGTATATTAATTGCTAGTTACCATTACTAGCATTAGTAGTTTTATTGTTAATATAATGTGTAATATATGAACAAGTAGCAATATTATTTTTTGTCATAGAAATATGCTGTTGGAATAATTTTTACAAATGTATGTACCTAAATGCAAGCAGTGATAATAGTGTTTACTCATTTGGTTGTAAACACCACCTATAAAAATAAACAAGAAACAAAAACACAGAGTCCAGTTGTCAGGATGTTTGAAATAACTGCAAACATCTTTTACTGAATCTCATCTATATAAGCCTAATAAATACAGAAGGGGTTGAGACGAAATAGACTTTTATTGCCTGCAAGCTATTACACACAGAAGTAGGAGAATATGGTAGATTGACGGCAGCACACTTAGCTCCCCACATTTGGGGATTTTTTACACTTGAAAGAAGAAATGTTTAGAACAGAACTAGACACAAGCCAACTGGATAATCTAGTCTATATTTGGGTCTGACAGTCCTTTACACCCAGGAATACACCTGCAGGCCAACTCAGAGTACTAAGAACCAAGGTTAAAGTTTTACAGACATCACAACAATGGCAAATTAACTACACAACAAACCTGGCACATAAATGACAAACTGTCAGGTAAACACCATTTTAACAAGGAAACAATAGAGCCTGTGCAGTGAGAAGGGAGACTTCTTCCCACAATGTAGTATTACGGAGAAATATGCATTTCACTTCACACATAGGACATTACTTGGATGTAAGTGCAGGGGGGGAGAAAAGTCACATCTTCTAAAAAAATGTTCACGTTCCAACCAGAAATTTAATCAAAGCTCCTTTTAGGTTGAGCTACATGTGGCAGCTAATCTTCTTCAAAAAATACTTGGCATTTTCTTCTTTAACTCCTCTTCCCTCTTTACTTTTTAAAATGTGAAGTGAAATACAAGCATTTTAATTTTGTCCAAACAATCAATGTAACTACAAGGACAAGGTACAAAATAAACAATGTCAAGCATCTCCTTCCTTCTGTAGAGCTGCTCCTTATCAGCCTTCTTCTTCTTCATCACTGTCTTTCATTGTGATGCCCTGAAGTCCTCCTCCTTCTGAAACAGAGGCAGTAGCCTCCTCTACTGTTAAACGTCTGTGCAGAGTGTCATAGGTTTTACTGTTTAGCGTGCCTTCCAACACACCCTGCAATCGGAAGTCCCTATAGGTTTTCTGGGGGAAGAAGAGAAACGTTCTTAGAAAACTTAGACCATCCATCCATCCATCCACCCATCCACCAACCCACCCACCTATCCACCATCTTTCCCTCCATATATATCTATATCTATCTATCTATCTATCTATCTATCTATCTATCTATCTATCTATCTATCTATCTATCTATCTATCAGCACTCAGCATTTCAAAAGTAATCTTAAACAGTCAACTCATGGATTCAGATTGTAGCTGCTGCTAATATCAATCACTGGAGTATTTCTGGGAGAAAATAAGGTGAGAGATTTTGGATAGTGCTATTCCAATATAACTGCTATGAGTAGATCAAAATAGGATGATCAGATGAATTTCCCCCAAAAATATTGTTAATTGCACAGATTTTACTATTTGAATAATCTGTAACTAAGATCAAATATGTACTTAAATACAATTTTTAATATGATAAAATTATTTGTTTTCTAATTGAGAAGACTTTAAGTATAGAAAAAGTTTACATTTTATAAAATGTATTAAGGTTTTACACTCTTTGGGGGGAGATGCTTGGAGAAAGGATTAATCCTATTATCAATGGAAACATTCTCAGTATTTGTAAATTATAAAACTTGTATGTGCCATTGGTTAAAAATTTGTGTACACCTAAATATACGTATGAATATTGCCCTTTCCCACTGAAATTTCCTTGGAATGTGAAGTGTCAAATTCTGGCATAAAGCTTTCATAGAGGGACCAATAAAACACATATTTATATTTTTGATGAAACAGTACATTATAATTTGGTGTATAATAGAGCACATTCCTCTTTGTTTCTACAGTGATTTTTTAAGAACAGAACTCTGGGTTGACACTTCAGTTATGTAACCTATAAAGCTTCATTTATGGTCATGTTTCTTCTTAATTATTGTTTCCTCACATATGATTTTTCTATGACTAAATGCAATGGGCATTTTACGACAGAGTTTTAAAACTATGGAAAAAGTTTAGATTTAGTCCAATGGAGAAACAAATGAAGTGATCCTATTCTATACAGGTGTTTTTAAGCCTTTTTTTTTTTTTTTTTTACTATACGCTAATAGATTTGGAATACTAAGCAGTTGGATTTTAATGCACTGGCCCCTAAGTATCAGCACATATCACTGCACCACTGTTTTGTATTAAGTGATTATGAGCAGTCACTATTTTTTGGCTTTTCACTAATAGACGAAAACGGTCAAATAAGAAGGAATGTTGTACTTCCAATATTATAACTCCAGTGACTGGTAATTAACATTAAGGGTGCTTGATTTCCCTCAGTACGTTGAAGGTGCTTATTCACACGAGGTAGGAAGTGCAGATGGATTGCACATTAATCCCCTTGATACACACTCCTGACCTACTAACAGGTTTCTGAGAGAAATAGCACAATTACAAGGGAGTGGGGCCCTTAGTGTTTTCACATTTTATCTTCCTACTTTCTTTCATGTGACTTCTGACCCACGGTATCATTCCAAGTTTCAGAAGCGATATTCCAAAATAAGTATGGAGGGTGGATAATAATTATTCATCTTGATAATCACTTGTTATAAATAAAATTTGTATTTGAAAAGTTAACCACATGTCCAAAAATACACTGAACTGTGAGAAACACTGTATATGGTATCTAAGGTTAGTATCTCAACTGCAAGTAAAAATTAGATTCAGAGAGCGTATTTTTTTCTTAAATGATCAAAACTATTTTCACTGTATTTTAAGGCATTCTCATAGTTTCTTTCCAAGCTGTTAAGCTTATATTACTAAGGTGGCACTGTCTCACAACAAAACTTATGGTAACTTGCATAAGAGCAAGAGCGCATAAGAGTGAAGTTAACTCTGAAAGGTAAGTTTTGTCTAGCGAATCTGGTAACTGATATCCATAGTATTATCAAAGACATCTGGGTTCAAATTTGTAATTTAAATCTCACATAGTGAGATTAAAAATATATCAAACATAAAGAATACTTACCTGTAGATGATGCCTCTGATATAAATTGTTTTGGTTCCATAGACATTATATATTGGCTCTATAAACTTTAACTTCTTATTTTATCGAAATAACTTTCTTTAGACTAAGATTAATGATCAAGAAGTTGATCAGGACAGGTCTGTATTGTGGAACTATAGTCCTGATGTCTTTCTAATTGATATATAGTTAAGAGCCCACTTTCTTATTTTATTAGCAAACAATAAGCAGTTAGGGGAGCTAGAGGACAGGTACCCTGGCAATCTTTTTAGAATTCATAAAATGTTCTTGACACTTGAAAATCCTTCATGGCTGCCAACGAAAGTCTGCTTGGCTCTTATAGAAGACAAGTGCCTGCCACACAGTGCTGCTCACTTGTCTTCGTTTCAGGTGAAAGAGACAACTGATTTATTTTAATGGCTTTTACATGTCCTCAGGCCACCAGGGAGAACACAAATTCATTAGTCATTTTAACTATTTGAGGGTTCCGTTTTTCCCCTTCCCAAAGAAATCATTCTGATGTTAAAACATTGCAAATATTTTTTGGTGAAAATCTTACTGGGATTTGTTTTTTGACAGTAAACAATGTGTGAATGAACCAACTAGTTCTAAGTGTCTTTGTTAAGCAACGCTGGTGATGATATAAATCATGAGTGTCTCTGGGTCTCTATGGGCAGAAGAGCGTGACAACACTGTGATAAGTAGGAACCAGACTGCTGAGTGGAGAAGCTGGCCCCTGGGTTGAAGGCATGGAGCTGCTGAAGTCTCAGTGATCTGGGTGCAGGCTGGCCTACTCAGGGGCTTTCTCATTTTTGCACATTCACCACTGAATAGTTTTTTAAATTCACTGGCAAATGATCTTTATAAACATAATCACATAGGTTCTGAAGACTGATGCTTCTCTATATAAAACTGGTTAGTGTCTGTTTATATTCCAAGTAGGAAACACCAGCGCATCCAATTATTCATTCATCCTGATTTGCATTGTGAAAATAATAATTTTAAATGATTAATGCCTTGTGTGACTTGACTAAAAGTAGCAGCCCAAGAAAGCATTGGGGAGCCTGGGGACTAGTGTGTGAAAAACAAAACCTGGGAAGTCAAACACAGTCATGAAATTGAATTTCATATTTATCTGTCTTGACTACTGATAGCTATAATGAAGACTATATTAACATGAGATAAATTGATTGCTCAGAACACAAAGGAGAAGTCCCCTTATAATTCACAAAATTATTAATCATTTTTTCCTGCTAAAATATTCATTAGTGCTTGATCTTTAACTGTAAAGTGACATGCACATTTGAGAAAAGGAGTAACTTTGAAAGAAACAAATGACGGGCTAATAGACAGTGGCAGATTTATTCTAAGAACAAAATGAAAAGCTTTACAGTCTATCAAGTCACACCAATTGGTTGAATTGGTCATATCTGACATCCTGAACACAGTAGAGATTAACTTGGAAATATGCTTGATCATAGCGTAACCAGCTAAGCCCAGTGCTAATCACAGCAGAGACTGCAACCTTAACATACACATATATTCAGGAGGTAAACACAGCTCATCCTGATCTTTCTTATGAAAACAAACAAGCAAACTTTAAACTTAATTTGAAAGCTCAAGTCAGGATTGTGGAAACAGGGAAGAAACAATAGGGCAAATAAGGCAAATGCAAATGTATCATGATGAGCTTTCAGTTTCCTTGGAGAACAAATAACACCTGGTTAGAAGTGTTCTGGATCAAAGGTATTTTGTCCATTGAAATGGAACGTGTCTAATAGTATTAAAAATTAGTGGGTGGCTATAATTTTGCTTGCTATTTATGAATAATCATGATTGCTATGATGGTGACATTATAGGTCTGGGTCTACATTACAGGATATTTGCCAATTTCTGACTTCAGAACAGAACTTTCCCAATTGTGGGTCCTTTTAGTGAGTATCGCTGGCACAAAAGAGTTTGTATTCTATTTAGATGGTAGGAACCAAGAAAATGAAAGAACATATTTTAACATGGATAGAACCTTCTTTTAATAATGTAATGTTTTTCCTCAAACTTTAGCATCTATTAGAATCATCTGAAGGGTTTGTAAGACATAGTTCACTGGCCCTACATGTTTCCCACCCCACACCCCAGAGCTTCTGATTCAGTAGGTCTGGGGTAGGACCCAAGAATTTGTATGTCTTAACAAGTTTCCAGGTAACACTGATAATGCTAGGTCAGGAACAACACTTAGGGGACCTGTGTGTGTGTGTGCGCATATACTTAAGTATACACATGCATGTGCAAACATACAAATATAATGCTGCTAAAAAGTACAGGTCATCTATTTAAAGAACCAGGTGACTAGAGTCTTGATAGCTTAAGAGTTTGTTTTTAATCACAGGGTAGGATTTAACTCAATTTTAAGAAGAAGTTTTACTTGGGGTAAATTATGTGTTGCCACTAAAATTTTCAAAGTATAAAAAAATCATTTCCAATTAATACACTGTTTTAAAATTCATGTTCACTAAGTATTATGTGTATATTATTACTTTTTCTTTGGAAGAACAAAAGTAAAAATGGCCCAACTGAAATGACGTGACATCTGTTAGTTATGGATGGTCCCCAACATTTTATTTCATCATGTCTTACCAGAAGAATGGATATGCTCCCCAAAGAATTCTGTGGCAGTTATTACTTTCATGTCAAAATAATAAACCAAAATAATGCCAATATTCCTTATTCTCATGACACATCAAATTCAAAAACTTGCATCATGGTATGTGATTCAGTCATTATGAAAGAAATGTATTTGAGAAAACATCTGTGTACTTTAGAAAATTAATATAAATGTACTGTGGACCTACTATGTTCAGGTACATGTGCGGGTACTTTATGCACATTATTAAAGTGTGATTACTTAATAACAAAATGTTTTTATTTATTACTAAAAAAGATTAATAATCTAGCAAAAAATGGAATCAAACAGCAGCACGTCATCACTAAAAGTGCTTTTAAAGGACTTATTTCCACTCAATTATATCAAATGTGACGTTCTTATTTGTCAACATCTTACCATTATTCTTTCATGGGTAATTCACATCTAAACACATTTTGTTTACCTTCACAATCTTGATGAGCGTCTTCAGTTGGTAAATATGAAGCTGAAGGTCTAATCTATCAGCCAACCACACACAAATGACTTTCATGGAACTGCTGTACCATTGCTGGAAAGGAGGATGGGGCAGAGGGGAGGAGAACAAAAAAGAAAAGAGCCTCTGCAGTATTCATTTAACAGATTCGGTAATGAGGGGGTAATGAAACACTCGGAAATGACCACAGATAAGCACTTGAAGTCAATAATGCTATAATTTCCTGTTAACAGAATTGTATGTTTTGCTAGAAAATCTGCTAAGTTGACCTAGGCTGTTCTTTCCATGAATCAACATTACAGTCTTTCAGCTGTAACACATTCATGGGAAACAGTGTCTCTGCACTTGCAGTCAGCGGCCTGCTTTGTAATTTGTAGGTAACAATGGCTACTAAATACATGTTACGGGGCTGAATGCACTGCAGAACAGCAGGAAAACACAGGTAAATTATTTTCAAAGGAAAGTTTCCTATTAGCCTGCATATTATAGAAAAATCAAAGGGTAGATGCATTATGCCACAAGGCATGTAGCCAAAACCTAGAAATAACATTTTAAAGGAGAGATAGCAAGAAATGCCCACAGCTCACAAAACAGTAATCCTCAGTTACAACTTTCTCTACTATAGGTTATTAAGTACTTGGCAAGATGTTTTAAAACCACCTAAAATACAGTTGAGTTCTCAGGAAGGAATGTTTATCAGGATGGAATTCTAGTGTCTTAAAAGAATACAAAAAGGTATCTGTTGCCCAAAGCATCGAAGAAAAAGATGTTTCATTTTGCAAGTGTTTTTGGAGGGTTCATATTTTACTCTTAAGGGGAGAACTGAAATTCTTCTCTAATATGCTTTCAGTTCTTACATAATAGAAAAAGGAGAAATTTTGTTCCATCTTTCAAAATGGCAATCTACCATTTGCAGTGGTATTTTGAGACACTGCATGCCAGAGCTAGATTTATGTGATACTGTAAGAATAATAATGCAATTGATTTAGATAACTGTGAGAACTACCAAAGTCCACTCCCCACTGAGGAAACCATGCATGTATGCATATACACATAAGTATTCAAACACAGAAAAAAAATTAAAATATTTTTCTTCACATAATAAGAGACAGAATTCAATTTCTAAGAGAAATCTCCAGTGACATAAGTCTGAGACTGACCTGTACTTGTATTTACTAATATTGTTCTAAAAATTCAGTGTCAACAGTATTTTAAGTAGAAACTACAAATGATGTCAAACACAATTAAATAAAAAAGAAATTAAAAATGAATTAGTCATACACATAAAGAGATAAGCTAACTAAAACGAATAACTGATTTACTAAACACTAGGCTATTAAAGGGAGAGTGAATGTTTCAAGTTTTTAAAACGTGGGATAGACTATGAATTTAAAAAATGTTATTCATAGGACCAGTTTTGCCCTTTCATAATCAGTTTCTTAATTTTTAGGACAAATGTATCAGAAGTAAGTTTTATAAAAATGAGGTATAGCCACTCCTAAATTCTCAGAAAACAAAAGTTCTAGTGAAATTCAGTACTTCAACTGATAAGTTAAATCTCAAAAAATCTTTTATTTAGTCTAATTTATGACATTATTTCTGTACTTACTTCAAATTATTAGTAGACTCAGAATCTTGAGTTCTATTTTAAACACTCACAGGTATATTGGGTACATTGAGTAAGAAAATATACTGAATTTAGATGCTTACTCCAGATACTTTGATGAAAAATGTCCAGATAATTTGAAAGCTAAAGTGTAGTTACAATGTGTCTGACTCTGACATATATACAAAGTCTACATAACATACTAGCTAGTCTGTTATACCGTGTAGCTACTATATATAGCAAGGTGTACAAATTTAAAATAAATGAAGATACTTTCATAAAATTACTCAGCATGTGTTTTTATATTCTTAAAATACATAATTTAAAATTTCACTACATTTTCCTGTTTTATATAAATGATGCTTATGATTAAGAGATAAATGAAAGGATTTCTCATGTGACACAGATATTTACTGTTAATATTCTAATTCCCTTCACACAATGACAAACACAATTTTAGAGAAAAATATTTGGGAATAAAATGTTCTAAAGCTAACTACAAAAATAGAGAAAAAAGAAAACTATTGCAAGTAAAATGCTTATGCCACATTACCATCATCTTACTTTAAGGGCAAGCAAATTATTTTATAAGAAAAATCATTCATCAGATAAGGATTTATTTTTGGTTCTCAAGTCTGAGCATTGAAGAATTACAGCAGCTTGCTTAGCTTAGATTTTCTGTTGCTATGAAGAATAGGTTAAAAAAGGGAACCCACTAGGATGACTACGTTTCTGTATATGGTAACACACACCCTTCCCAAACCCCCCAAATAAACAAATAAACCACCAAGCAGAAATCACTAGCACTGCCCTATTTTTGGTGCTGGAATTAAAATGTTTCTCTTTGGGTGCTGGAATATGGCAGGTCCCTTAAGAAAAACTCTAGGTGTTTTCTTCCAACCCACCCACCCACCCACTCACCCACCAAACCAACCTCTCCAAAACAAAGGAAAAAACACATTTGAAAAAGGCAGAATGTGCAATAAAGTTTGAATGTTCCAAAATGGCCTTTCGTTTTAGAAAAGTTAATTTTACAAAACCACTTGGTTGACTATTCACTTTTCCTTTCAGGGGATGGCAAAGAAGAGGTCCTGAAGCCTACACTGAAGTCATATGGGTATGGCATTACTGCTTTATTCTTTGCTTTGGTCTACTTAGGAATAAAGCAGTAAGTGTATATTCTACATTTTTTTTCCCCCTACATCAATTCATGACAGCAGCCTACCACTTTAACAAAAAATATGCTTTTTTCTTTTTGTGGTTCATTCAACTCCTGTAAGGGCATGCATTACTCACTTCATTTTCTTGAGATATCTCTTTTAAAGCAAAAATAAAAGAAAAGGAAAGGCTAGGGTTGACTCTGTGAGACCCCTGTATTTATTCACACTTATTGTGCATGACTGTAGACTGGTAAATCATATTAGCAGCCCGTCTCCCCATCAAGCTGCTACTTGCTTTCCAGCCCTGGGAAGGTTCAACAAATCAACAGGAGCACGGAAAACAGAACATCAGTCTAATCTAGTGTTTAAGGTGAAGTTTTCAAACCCAATCTAAGAAGATCTTTAGAGCAAGCAACAAGCTGAAGGGCTCAGAAGGTGGTATTGACAATGAAAGAGTGTTGAAATATTGAGAAGCGCAGCACTTGTGCATTTTTAATAACAAGAGGGTCAACAAGGACACAGCTCCCTCAGTGCCAGGAGTTGCCACTGACTATGGAAATTGCCACACCAGGGCTATAAACGCTTGCAGTTCATCAGCTTTCTTAAACACCCTGAACCCCCTCAGCGGACCTTTAGTCTTGAATTAACAAACCAAAGCAATGAAAGAGGGTGCAGTCTGAATGGCTGGCATTGATCCCCAACTGTGTCAGCACTGCTACAGGCCCTGAAAAACTCTCTCCATTGTCAATAGAAATTGACAAACCTCCTCTCCTAAATAGGGCAGCTGAGCCGGGCGGGATCCAAGCAGCTGTAAAGGGCTCTGCTCTTGGGGCCAGGGAGCACTAACAATGGAACAAGCATGAGCTCTTTGTCAGTCCCAGACTCGGCAATTTTCTAACAAGGATTAAAGTTGTTTCTCCGCAGTGCTGGTGAAAAGAGATTTAGCAACATACCGTGCTTTCTTCATGCAAGTTAAAGAGAAGTAGTTAAGGAATTTCATTATTCTGTTGACTAGTGGAAATACAAAACAAATATATTAAATATGCACAACTCCCTTCGCTACCTAATTTATAACATTTTGAGGATGATTCAATTAAATATAACAGTTACTGCCGAGAAACAAGCACTTCACATTTATTTTGGAAGTTTTATTTTTTAAAAGCCCAGCTGCTTGCCACCTGGAATGAGGTCTCAATACATACTAATATACAATGCCTTTAGACCCTCTGTGGCGTGATATTCCTAAATCTGAATCACAAGACCACATAGGGCTTAGGCAGTGCGGCCGCTTCAAGCAAATGATTTCTGTCAGAATGTGGCTTCTGATGATGATGGCAAGGTAAAAATAGCTGCTTTGCTGGGGAACAAATCTGTGATATATTTTCTGCTTAAGTGTTTAGATTTTTATTGATTATGAATTGGCACAACTAGTTGATATTTTTTCCTTCTTCTCCAGCTATGCTCTTCTCAATAGGTGAACAACAGGGGAAAGAAGGAAAAAAAGAACCAACACTTTTCAGAGAACTAAGATGTGGAATAGAACGGCTAAATTTCCACAGTATGTACATATTTCACGAGAAGCTGCCTGTTTTACCAGAGTTGAGTCACTGCACCAAAATGAAATACTGTTTAGGAAATTTCACCTTTGGAAATACATACCTTTTTAGCGCCCAGGTGAACTGAATAAAAGGATACGGTATTTTTGAAATTTGGAAGACTCTGATATATTTGGTAAATATATGCCATCTTTTTAGTATCATTTTGTCGCTTTAGAGAACAACCGAATATTTAGAGATATTTAAGACCTACAGTCTTAGCAGTGTATTAAAAGTAAGCATGAGAGCTTCTTTGCTCCTTTTGTAACCCAACATCTATCTCATATAATGAAGGCTGTGGTGACTTGCTTCCCTTCTCTAAATGGGAAAATGCAAATCTTATATTAATAGTAAATTTGATGCAATAATGCCAACATTTCCCCTACAACTCAGGCATCCCAGGAGACCATCCTACTTGGTGCCACAGACCCCCCCCTCCCCCCACAAACACATACACTTTGAAAGTGTTAAGTGTGAATTTTTTGTGGGCTTGGAATACATCTAAGGGGTATATTTCAGGAAAACTGAAACCAGATTATTATGGTTAGAAATACAGGGTGTGTTTAACCCAACCTCCACATATCAACATCCCAGCTAGATGTGGAGATGGATGGGAGAAGATAAAGCCTGTGGTGGTGCAGCAGCAGAAGGCTGTTGGTGACACAGCAGAGAAGAGCATGGACACAAAACAGCACCAGCCTCTTTCTGGCTACCATTTGTTGGATTGAGTCTGTCACTTGCTTTCTCTCTGCCTCAGTTTTCTTATCTATAAGATCCCGAAGTCTTCTATGAATTTGGCTATAATACATTCTTACGCTCTACAGATATATGATGGGATTAGATTTGACTGTTAAGAAAGGGCATGATTAGAAATAATATAGCTGGTTATTTTTGTAAACTGAAGACAAAGGTGTCTTTTTTAATATGCTACTTAAGTATTGCTTTAATCTTTTAGAAAATGCAAGTTTAGATGTTCCAGAATTTTCCATGAGTGTTATTTTGTTAGTTTTTAACTTATTAATTTTAGTCTTTTAATGCAGTATAGACATATTATAAAACTGAAACAATAAAAAGGAATGAGATATATAAAACACTGTGAGGTACAGTTATTTTTATGAAATCTGATTTAAAAGGAATCTGGGAAATTCAAGTACATTTATCAAAATTTCATTTAATTCTTATACCATCCTTAATGGAGTGAATATTATTTCCATTTTGTCTGTGTGGAAACTGAGCTTACATAGATAGAAAACTGAGTTTAGATTAAGCAGATTATACTTCAATTTACACAAGTGGAGGGTTAAGATTTATCCTTATATCTATGCTTCAGAGTCCTTGCTCGACTACTTATTTTTACTTATTTTTAGAAAACAGATTGGGTTTCTGTTACACCAATTAAATTTCTGGTTCTTTGAGGGTAGTTTAGTGCTTCTAGCAAGCAGTTAAAAAAAAGGCCATTTCCTGGTGATTTCTGATAGAGAGCAAATAATTGTGAAATAAGATGGAAGACATCTTACAGACGGCTTTGAAGAAGTCGATCACATTTTCTTGCAAGTTAATGAAACCCACATATCCAAAGACTCGATATTTTAAAACCCAACGATATGTGTATTATAAATACATTTTTTAAGAGACCCACACTCTGTTAGGATAAGTAAATGGCCCTTATACATTTCTTCCAAGTCTCCTTCTTAAGATGTGTTTAAGTACCAAACCCCAGAGCTCAGGAGTACTGGACAGGATATTTCCCACTATAATAAAACAACGCAATGTGGAAAACAGATTCTTGGTTCATTCATAAGGAGTCTTGATCTATATATACAGCTTTCTTCATCTGTGTTTTTTTTTAAGAACAGAGAGTCATTTCATTCATGTCTTTTCTCTTCCATGTTCAAGAAAATCATATGAAGATTGATTTTCATTTTTTACCTCTATCAGGAAGTGTGTAAATGATGATACATGAGCATTATGAAGTCTTTTAAGAAAATGCAAAAAGTGCTAACAAGGTAGGCTTGGCACCTAACAGGAACTAATCAGGTGTTTGTTGAGTGCTGAAAAAATGTCTTACTCTTGCAATTTCCTAATTTTTAAGAAAATACATAAATATAATAACCAAGCTATTTCCAGATGAATTAGACCCTTTTACGTTACAAAACAGTACAATTTACATAACAGGATGAATTTCATAAGTTGGGAGCTACATGAACCCTTTTTGACTCACTACTGTTTCACTAATCCAAAACTTCTCATTCCAAAACGTGTTGAAGGTCACATTAAACTAGCCTTTCTCCATAGTACATGAGGAATACTGAAATTGAGGGTTTTTAAAAATTCATCATTAACATTAAGTAGGCAAATGCCTCTGCAAGTTTATTCTGTGACATTTTCCCTTTACGCTGAAAAAGACAAGTGATTTATAAAGCGAAACTTTCACAAGATCATTTGTTTTCCCCTTTCCTCGTTCATACGAGTGATGGGATGCACGCTGGTCTGGCAAGACTCAGGGATCAATCCATTCTCAAGTGTGTTTGGGGCACAGGCACAGTCTGAGTGGTTCTTATGGGCACCAACTGAGACCTTTTTTTCTGGTCAAATGACTCATTTTCAGTACGATATAGATATTTTGGTCAATCTTGCCTTTAACTCTGTAATGTGAAATCTGGATAACAATAGACTCCTGAAATTGCTATTATGGGACAAGTTGGTTTTGAGATAAAACCCAGGCCTGAAGATTTGCAGGTCTTTGTACTCCAGTTTCCTTACAAAAAAAGCGGGAATCATTTCCAAATTGCTTTTCCAGAGTGTTGCAAGGACTGTAGTACACAGTTAACTTTCTGTCTCCAATTCAAGGCAAATATACTCCCACAGAAACCATTTGCAGCAACAGGAATGTCTGCAGGTCTGTGAGATGCCGGGCTTCTTTATATCTTTGGCTTCTGGGCATGACAGCCCCTCTCTCTGGCCTTCAATCCCCAAATATCGTCCCTTAGTCAAGTCCATGTGGGCCTTTAAATATCAGCTCAACCATATTTCTGCTTTAGAGTCAATACTATCTCTTGCTAGGTAAAATTAGATGGTCTGAATTTTCTTCCCCTAGAACTACAGAGGTGTCTAAAAATACTGCACAATGTGGTGTATGTCTTTCCCAGTGGACTGTGAGAATCCAACATGGAGCAACCAACTCTGATTTTTATTGAGATCTCCAGCTCTAAGCCCTTAGGTCTGACACACAGCATGCATTACATATTTGCTGAAGAACTTAATGTCTTAAAATACTTGGAACTATAAAGAGCTATGACTATAACAGTGCAGGGCAGCGTTTCAACAGAAAAAAGAATATCAGAGATTTAATTATTGACCTGAACCATGCCTCAATAATATAAAATTAATGGCTATTAAAGCTACAGAAAGAATTGCAAGGTAAACAACTGCATTTTACTAAAGAAATCAGGACTAAAACGGAGTTTAAAATGTGACAGTCTAATTTCATTTCAAGGGATGAATGAAATAAAGGAGAAAGTACTGTGAACTAATAGTCCCCCACATCTGTGTACATGTGAGCGTCCAGATCTACATTCACATATGTGACTTGTTCAGATATGCTCAAGTCCATGGGCTGGACCTGCAGATTGGTCATGCAAGCAGGGAGCCGCCTGCCTCTCCAGCAGGTGTCAGGGGTACTGTACCCATTCTTGGGGTTATCTGTGGGGCAGAGTGGAGTATGGTTGGCAATGCAACCTGTGCATTTTCACCACTAATGACATGTCCTGTGTATCTTCTATACTTGTGGACTTTGTGAGTATCTTCAAAAAGCATCAGACAAATGTGCTGATGTGGCACTTTTGACTTCAGTGTGAGAGGAAAGGAGAGCTCTCTTGGGAGCTGCTCTAAGCCTGCTTTTGAGCAAAGAACCCAGGAAAGGGAGAGAGGGAGAACACACCGCTATCTAGTAGTTGTGTCATGTTATGTTGCAAGCACTAGAGCTGGGCACAAACTCTGCATCGGCTCTAACTTTTGGTGAGTTTCCAATCATCCACTTAAACAGATACATGTATAAAAATCATAGTCACTACTATCTATTTTGAAAGGTTTTAAACTTTAGTTCTCTATAGTACATCCATTTGAAAATAAAAATTGATTAATAGTTGTTCTGTACATAAAACATGAAACATTGTTTAATGCAGAACTTCAAAACTTTTTAAAGACCCATTTGGTGGTAAGAACGTAAGCTCCTTTAGGACAGGGTCTTGTTCTATCTTGTTCAACAATGTATTTCCCAGCACAGTGTGTGGTCTTTAGAAAATGTCTAATAAGTACCACTGGATGAATAAATGATTAATAAGATGGCTTCAATTTCCTATTTTAATTAGAATCCTCCTGGGTCACTGTGAGAGAGATAGCCAACTATGTGGAACAAAATCAATTCTGAACCTTTTAATTCACTGTCATTCCACATAGTAATTCAACAGTGAATTGGATTTGTTTTCTAGATCTTCTTTATGATCCCAAATGTCAACTGAACAGTTTACATTCCATAATAACCTGTATTATTACTGTAAGCATATACATTATACACATGATGTAAATTATATATACACATACATGACCTAAGTTATACATATACATGATAACCAGTAACTGAGGGAAAAGTAAACAAAAAAAAAGTGTGGGGATATATGGAACTAGATTTATGAGGATCAGTACAGCAGAAGTATGAGAAAGCTCTGTGTTAAAACACATAAATGGGAATATGGCTTGAAAGAATCTTGTTCAGCCACATTCAAATACTGCATCCTATTCCTGACTCTAAACTCTACTCATGACAGTGAACTCTTTGAGACGTTTCAAAGGATAGCCACAAAGATGATTAAAGGGCTGGAAATGGGGCCTATGAAGAGAAGTTAAACAAATAGGGATTATTTATCCCAGAGTAGACAAGTATGACAGGTGCCTTAATAACAGTCTTCATATAGAGGAAGGATTATTCTCTAGAGGATGCAGGCTACCTGCTTTTTGTTCTCCACTGAGAGGAAACGGGAAAGTGGTTTAAAAGACAGCATGAAGAATTGAGGCGAGGTAGGATATAGAACTTAATTTCAACCAAAACATTTTGCCCATATTAAGGTAGTAATTTTTTTTAAATAAAATTTTATTTGAGCTGTATGCTTTAGGTTTTTTTTTTTTTTTTTAGGTACACTGGCTTACCACATTGTATATGATTTATAGACTCACACCCTACAGGTATATGTAAGAACAAAATTTTGGTGGTTTCTTACCTAGGACTGACCTGAGATCAGAAACTGAGGTCTAGGGATTAGGTATACCAAAGAACCTTTGAAAACTGTTCTCTTATAGAATTTCCTTTCAATGTCCTCAGTGAATATACCCACTAATGGTTTTGCCAAAAACAGTCTCTTCCTTACACAGGTTTGTTTTAGCTGCACTTAGTCAATAAAGGTGATCTTGCTGTACTTCTGTACCTACGGCTGAATGGCCCCACCATGTAGATGGGCTAAAAGACAGGCTTGCAGAGGGGTGGTGGACAGAGGGTAGCACAGAAAGCCACCCTAGCTAAGTGTGTGATTTGCTTATGAAGTTAGGTTTGAAGAGCAACAGAGTGGTGCCATCAGTTCTATAATCTCTGGTCAACTGACAGAGGTGCTGGTCTCAAGGGAGGCCTGGGCATTTCCCTTACTACATCGCCAGTGGCCAGCTGCAATGCATGCATGCAAAGTCACTGTGGAAAACCAAGCTCTACATGGAGATGGCAGAATTTCCAGACCATCTTATAAGAAAGAGGCCTGAAATCCACCCTAAAAAAAACTTTTGAAATACTTCAACATGTTGCCTGTAAACATTTCAACTACCTTTTATAAAACCAGTGTAGAGAAAATTAGAATTTCTTCAATGAGTGTTAACTCATTGTTACTGGCTTGGAGGAATAAATGCAAACACACATCTCTGCGTTTGTTAAGAAAAATTTCTTTGATGAAAATGAAATTCTTATCATCGTCCTTTCACCAGAGACAATTTTACTACTATTCAGGAGTTTAGAGGATCAACATAATTTTCTTCTTATTCAGGCAAAAACCTCAGATCAGTTCGCATGCGAGATTCAAAAAAAACCCCTGAGCACAATTAAAGGTGAGTTAAGGCTCTGGTAGAAATCTAAAGAGCATCAGCAAATCTGAGCACTGCTCAGCTTTTGAATTGCTTTTCTATTTCTCAGTTCTTTTAAATGGTTTTCTATGGCAGGAACATTTTTCTTAATTAGTCACAGCTAATTAGTGTTCTGGCATAGACAAGTAATCAGAAATGTCAGAGCTGCAAGGCTACATCTCCCTAATCCTTTGATAATAATTTAGCCTCCTGGGAGGGCCCCAAGCTGCGGTAAGTAGTGACTGACAATAAGGCAAAATTAGGTGGGCAGCAGACCATTAGGATAGAAAAATAAAAAGCACTACCCAATCCCGCTGAGCACCATCAGGCAACTAACTGCACTGCCAGATGAGGTGCCTGTTTAAGCCTGTGTTGTTAATTAGCTGATTCTACCAGACCTGCAACATATGTCCAGGTGCCTCATGCAAAGATGTGTATTTCTGGGAATGTGCCAAATGACAATTGTGTTCCATGATCACATTTCAAGAATCTAAGTAAGAAGTCCACATATTTCTTGAAGATTCTTTTGAATTATCAAAGAAATAAGATCAACAAGCTACAATACATTTTCTCGTTGAGTTTCTTTCAGGCCATTAGGCACGCTTATCTCAAGTTTCTCAGGTTTTAATTCACCAACAGCTTAGATTCAAATGAGGGCCTTTGGCCGTTCTAAACTGAGTCTGGACTTGCCAAAGCTATTTTGGCACACACCACACATCAAAAGTAGATCCTTTTATAAATTCTTACACTTACAAATAATAACTTAACATTAAAATAAGGATTATTAACTAAAATGAACCAGACAGCCGTAATTTGAGAGCAGAGGTTTTAAAGAAGAAATAAACTTTGAGGAGGGAAAAAAAAGAGGGTCTAAGGAGCAAGCTACGTATGGTGTTCACAGAGGCAGACAACACACAGAACATGTCTGTGAATATCTTCAAAGAAGTCAAAGTGAACTCAGAAATTGTAGGCAAAACAAAGCAAGAATAGATGCAATTAAAAAACCAACAACACCTGTAAAACAATGTGTAAAAACAGTTAAGTAACTCAGCATTAAAACCCATGAGATGCAAGATAAATGAAATGTAACAGATAGTCCAACCTTGTCTCTAACTTGTGTGCAAGGTAACAATGCTTAAATTGTCTCAAATTAACTGGAGCGTATCATTGGGCTTAGATCTTCGATGGTCTATCCCTTTTCTTTTTTTTTTTTTTAGAGATTTATTTATTTATGCATACAAGAGCTGGGGTACAGGCTGGAGTCACGGGAGGTGAGAGGATTCACCAGACAGAGCAGGATGCAGAACAGGCAGACTGACTGAAACACACTGCTGAGGGGAGCAGTGGGCGAGGCAGGAGAGGTCTGCTACGCCATGTGGGTCCCTTCCCTGGCCGGAGGCAGGGATCGAACTTGTGTTGCAGTGGTTGCGGTTTGCTTCATAGTGCGTTGCTTAACCCGCTGTGCCACCAGGGAGGCCCCTGGTCTATCCCTTTTCATTGATGGAAAAGGAAAATACAGTCCAGATACAGAAGTGATATTAACATTTAATTTGGGGCACTGATAAGAAAATTATAATTGGAAAATAATGAGAGTTACTGATTTACATTTGAATACTCTTATACAGAGACAGAACCCAAAAAGAAGATACCTTGTAATAGTAGGCATCAAGAGTGATCCAATAACTGTCCAGTCACTGGAAAGTGAAAGACGACTGAAAAGAGGAAAAAACTGCTAATTTTAAATTGAAATTCACATATAAATGAATATCAGAATCATGAGAAATGTAAGATGGCAAAGAAGCCTGAGTCTTGATGGATTTCAGACTGTACTCCCAATAAAGAGACTGATGACTTACACAAAGGAATTCACCCAAAGGATCTGGCAAAATGGATAGTCTGTTCTAAGTTTATACCACCCAGGCTACAACAGAAGGAATATTTTATCTTATCAATGTTATATTAATTTCAAGTATTTTTGGGAAATCAACATGATAATGAACTGAATCTTTAAATAAGAATAGCAATGCTGATCTTACCAAGATTAGTAAATTCTCATTTCAAAAAGTTTGGACATTGGTGTGAAACTCTAAACTCAAAAAACCAGAGCATTTCCCCTTTATACTTGGGAATCCAGAACAAACACGAGAATATAAATGCAATTTAGTTTTATTTTGAGAAGCATATTTGCTTGTAATAGTTTCATTTCCCCTCCTTTTTATCTTACCATATCTTAAAATGACTATTGAACCCATTTTATATAGGTAAGATCAATTTTACTTAAAATGATTAATAAAAAGTTTCTTTACTGGAAAGTAAGACTTTTTTCAAGGAAAGTTCCAAAGAAATTAATCCTTTATAAAAATACTGTTTGGATGAATATAACCGATTAACTATCATTTAAAGAATTACTTTTAATTTTACAAGACATGGTAACAATATTTAAAAAAAAATCTCGTTGAGATGAAACTCCTCAACAATTATATATTTAATTAGTTTATAACACAAGAGAATGTTTAATCTGCATGATTTACCAATTAAATAGTGCACCCTGATGTGTCTTCAGCAACATGAGAGCTAAAATGAGACTGCTTCAAAGGACTCAAGACAGGCAATACCCAGTAAGTATACAAAGGGTTAGAGAGTTAGTTCGGTTTACCGTCTGCCCTGAAAAGATGCACTTTACTCAACCCTAACTTGCCTGGGTTTGTATGCCCTTGGACATCAGGAAGTGACTACAGAGGGTGCTCTTGTGGCAATTAGATAACATTTTTGATGTCTATTGAACTGGAACTACTTTTGAGCCAAAGATCCAAAGCTCTCAAGAACTGTGACCAGCCTCTCTGGCCACATGAGCACGTGACTGAGAATCTGGGGCCAAAGCTCAGAGCAGGCACTATAGATGGAACGTAAGAGGCAGAAAACCTTTGTCGTACTTTGATTGAGATCAGACAACCTGAAGATGGTTTTGATTGATAAATATTGTAAAAAGGTTGCTAATCATGATGTCTTACGCACTTAGACAAGATTGAGAGATATAAAGAAGATAAACTGGTTTTTTTATGAATCCATGATGGCTCTCATTACAGGAGAATTCCTTTTACTCAGGTAAGACACATTTGAAAAAGTAGTAAAATTAACATGTAGGTTATAGACTCAGCATGTGTATACCCATGGCCACTTGAGAGGCAGAGACAGCCTCTGCTTAAAATATTTGTTGACTAAGGAAGACTTAACATGAATAGTTAGAAAACTATTTTTCTAAATTTGGGGTTCAGAACCACAATAGTTGATACATTGGAATTTATAGGGTACAGCTGTTCTCTTACACAGATATTCTTCTACTTTCTCATCAATTGCACTTGTTGGGATAACCTGCTTTCACCTCACCAGCACAAATAAGCTTAAGAACTGCTACTCTGGGGTACAACACACACCACATAATCAACCCAGTATTTTTTTTTTTACCATAGTTAAAGTTAAGCTAAATTAATTTAGTTGGTTTAAAATCTGGAAGGAATTCTAGAAACTGGCTGGAGTTCTAGACCAACTTCTTCAGTTCATGTATATTAACTATACTGAGTCTTAAACAGGTATAGCACTTTTTGATGTTCATTAGAATAGTTAATGGCAGATCCATAGCTGAAACTTCTGGATTACTGGCACAGCCCTCCCCCCATAACACTGTTGTACAATTTCCAATTCTGTAAGCCTGAAGTGATGGCAGAGACAGCATGGACTTGGAAACCAGAGAGGCACAATTTCAAGATCTGATTCAACACTTAACAAGTCACTTATCTTCAATAAGTGTGACCGTCCTTAACTGGAAGATATGGATAAAATGGGGATGGCATCTAACCCAAAAGATGAGACTATATAGGAAAATACAGCCTGTACATTTCTTGGTACATGAACACACCCAGGAAATAGTAGGGGTGACAGCTAAGGCTATTACATTTCTTTGATAATTTAAAAAGATGAAGGATGGACCTTCGGTAAACTCAGTTCCTTCTAAGAACAGCATGGATCTGTCATCACTGAGTGATACCCTTTTTTGAAGTCATTTCATATTTGAAACAGACAGTATTTCATAAGTTTCATATTTATAGAATTTATAGAATGAAGTAGCATGTCCTGGTATTGGCCCTACTATTCACTTTTTTGATCTTTAAAGGGAACCTTTAGTTTTAATACTTAATTACTTTCATTTTAATATTTCAAGAATGATATAAAAGTCTGAGATCATCCTACTTATGATCTTTAAGATAATACAGATCTCAATCATCTTCCTCTTTGAAGATAAGGGACATAAAAACTTGCCATGGAGGCTAGAACAATAATAATAGCAGTGCCAGGTACTCCAGAAGCTGGGTCAGGCATGTGGCTGTGTGAATTGTACATGCCCAGCTGTTGGAGGTGCCATTCTCATCTGAAAGTGTACCCCAAAACATGTACCACAAATTGAGATCCATGGTCAGTTTGCAGCCTTAGTTAGCACAAAGATTTCAATTGAACCCTTAAGGTTTTCCCACAAAGATCAAGAACAGTTAAGATGTTCAATTGATTTCAAACTTTTGAGACCAGGGACCACAAAAGTAGTCAGTTACTACTGTCAGGGAAAGTTTCACAGATTTGTCAATAGCTTTTTGCAGGATATCAAGCAGAAAAAATATCATATAGTAAAACATGATTTCTTTTTTAAAATGCTGGCATTGGAGGCAGAATGAATATTATCTTGTAGACTAACTGATTTACCTGAAAACATTGCAATATATGGTATTTCCAAACTGATGTGGTGATTCCAAACTAAGTGAATTTCATCAGGGTAAAAAGGTTTAAGCTATTTTATTGTAGTATGAGAAACTGGAGTCCTTGTACCCATATCTGGTGGTTTAGAATCACTAATGTTGGTTCACTGTAGAGTGTGTGTGTGTGTGTGTGCATACATATTTTTCTGTATCTAAAGTTAGGAGGCTGTCTTTTCTTACTTATTCAGGAAGTACTCTAATTAGAATAGCAAAAGTTTGTCATGATGCCTGAATAATATTCTCTTCAATCTTTTCTGTAATAGAATAAGGTTGCTAACAGTATTTATAGGGTCATTATTTTCAACTGTTTCTTGACACCTAACAATATTATTTTAAGCTCCAGCCAAGTGGATTTCCAATAATTATATAATGTCTCTCAGTAATGATCTGTTGCTTAAGATACACATTCTACTTTACCTTTCAACACATGCTTGATAACCTCTCATTTACTAACTGTAATTGAGGCAAATTCAGTCCTGGCTAATTAGGGGCTCTTAGTACCCCCTTATACATGTTATTCTTGATGACATATCAATAGAATGAGAGTTTACTTTTTATTTTTAATTACAGTCATAAAAATGTACAACTTAAAAATATTAGACTATTTAAGGACATTACAACTCTTTTACAAACAACAAGCCCAGTGTTCTGCTGGGCTTTTGCAAAATGACAAAACTTTTAAGACCAAAAATGAATGGTAGCTTGTCAAGGGTCCTTTATAGAAGTTAACCCACAGCCATGTCCGATAACTACTAATGGAAGCCAAAGTATATATATATATATATATATATATATATATAACCAGGACAATTAAACTAGCACATCATTTTAATGTTGGTTTTCCTTGTATCTACTTTAGTTAGTGCTGATGGCTTTTTCTGCCACATAAGAAGTCTTCAAAAGAAGTTCAGTGAATGAAGGCAGATGAGGAGTGCAAGTGGGGAACATCTTTATAGGGGAAAAAAGTCTACTTCTGTTATGAACTGATGCTAAGCCTTGCAGTGAATAGGTCACCAAAACAAAAAATGAAAGATGTTAATATACACACACTGCCACCCATCTACAATGGCCTGTGTGTACACAGACTCTGCCTTTCTTCCTCACCACGGAGCATGATGCTTTAGCTTCTTCACGAAAAAGAAATGTCCTGGGAATAACAGCAACTCAACTTTTCCTTTTCTATTCAACATTTTTGAAAATTACCACATAAGCAAAAAAGTCAAAGAGAACTTGGAAGTGAAACATATGTTTGTAAATTCAGAGCAATACCAAATGGAAGTAGAAGTTGCTAATATGGTTTCAGTATTTTGTAAAAGAGCCAGCTGGATGGATGATAATTTTTCTACCCCTGCAGGGCATCAAAGCTTTTAGGAAATCATTCTTTTCACACATATTAACACTTAGCTTATTAAAACAGATGATACTTTTATTATAAAACAGCCCGGGTAGAGGCTAGAAACATAAAGTACGAAAGATAAGACTCATTTTGACCACCAATCTGACAAGTAGCGAACCCCGACATGACAGACCATGGTGGAGAGGATGACGTAGCGGGACCTTCTGTAACTGCCACAGCTGAAGTGTCACCACAAAGCCCGTGAATTGCTGTTATGAAAACATTTGCAGTAACTTGCATAATTAAATGAAACTGCCAGAAAAGCTTTTCTAAAATGCAGAGAATATGTACATAAATAAATACAGTTCAGAGAAAATATTATATTTCAGAATTAGCATGGTGGTGAATTATGCAAAGGTATGTCACAAGCAAAGTACCATTTGCTTTGAACTGACTGTTAATTACAAATGAATGACAACATTGTTATTGAAATTGACTGCTCTCTTAGTCTCTTTTACACATAGTCAATAAAGGAAACTTGATGATCGAGGTATCTGAAAACCACAATCCCCCTTTTCTAAGAGTTGCCATGTCTCAGTGAAGACCTGCCTCCTGGTAGACAGCAGAGTTCTATCTGCTCACATACACTACTGAAATCAAGGGGAAAACGTTTAACAAGAGCAGAGTGGCAGGTATCTGGTTTTATTGCAGCATATTTCTTTAACAGAAACATATTACACTGACTTCGAAAAACTTTGATAACAGGGGCCAAAGCCATTATAGTGTGATCGCATGTGTAGAAAGCTGCAAAAGCAAGTGGAATAATGTACACAATAGTAAATGGATTCCCGTATTGCTTGTTAAAATTAACCTTAAAAGGTTTCTGAGACACTCATTTTAACAGTGACAGTTTTTATGAACAAAAAACAGCCAATTAAGGCTTCTGTCAGCAGTCAAAGAAATAAAATCATCAACTATGTTAACTGTGTAGAAGAAAAGGGATCAAAAAAGGGAGCGCTTGCTTTGCAAACATACCATCAAAATGAAACTTTTACTGTCAAGAGTAAATCTATGATGCTGGCACCCCCTGTAAGGGTAGTTACTTACATCAAATAACTTTTCTATATACATTTCCTCATTGACCTTTTCTCGAAGAATATCCTGGTTTTGCCGAACAAACATAATATAGGTGTCTGCCAGATCCATTCCTGGTTTCTGTTGTGAGGGAAAAGCATGGGGAATAAAACAATGTCAGGTCTTGATTGTAAAAATATTATTTAATCACCACCCCAGAAAATTATTCACTGTACCATTTTGAAAATTACACTAGTAAAATATGTTCAAGCCCAAGTCAACAATGAACACCTCCAGTAAATTATGTAATTAAAGTAAATAAAAGTTCATTATTAATGTCTGTAACTTGAGGTCATAGTTACTCATCATTATTAAAATGATTAGAAATATGTGGTTGTAATCTAGTACATATCTTTAAAAAAAATGGCTATCTTGAAAGGTCAATTGCCAAGCAGTATAAATGAACAAATTAAAAAAAATTCCCTCAGGCAATAATCATTTCCTAATTGCAAATACAATTTACTTATTATTTTCTCTGTCTGGATTATCCATTTATATTAAAAGTGAAAATATTAGCTTTACTTGGGTTGCTTTCCTCAACCCAAGTAAAGGAATACAAATGCTCAAGGAATACAAATGAGATTTTCTTATTAACTGGAATAAAACATTATTAGGGAGAGATTGGGCAAAAAAATATTAATTTATTATGGTGAAACAGAAACCAAAAATTTGCAGAGTACCTAGTGCTTCCACTCACTGATATTTGTCAATACTACCTTAAGGATTTATTTTAAGAAAAATATCAATGAACTAGTATATTATAAAGAGCCAAAGGTGAGGATTGGGTAACTTTTCAAAGTTATCTCACATTTGTTGTCTTCCAATGTTGAGGAGTTAGTGACACAATAAAAGACAAAGACCTGCATGTCTCCCCAAAGAGTTTTCATTGTAGATTTAGCTTTAGTTCTTTGAGTTTCAAATAGCTGAAAATATTAATTTTCTGATTTATACCTGTGATTGATTCATATTGCATTGTTCAATTGACTAGGATATGGCTTTAATTACAAAATGGTAGTGCTGATGCACAAACAGGTCAGCCTGGGATCATTTTATATCTATATAATTTATAATCTCCATCAATAAACTCATTTAATAAATATTGCAGAAATTTATAGGAAAAAGAATATGGATCATTTAACTATTACTGCTTCAGGAAGAACAATAGAAGGTATACATTACAATGATTCCAACACTGGAAGTGCCATTTCCTTAAATGAAGGCCAGAAAATTCTTACTATGTGGTTTTTGTTTTGTTTTTTTTTTTTTTTTTGTTAGTGTGCATGGAGGAGTTGTATCTTTTATTCAGTGAAAACAGTGCCCATTTCCAAACTCTATTACCCATTACAGGCAATGGCATATCTCAGCGATAAAAAATAATGTTATTATTATTTTTTTATGACCAAGTTATTTTTTGGGGGGCAATGAGAATCATACAAAGTTTTCATTGTTCTTAAAGGGGAATATATACAACATAAATTCCTGGATCCTTTTAAACATAAACTGAAAAACAAAATTAGGTATCAGTTACAATTTGAAATGAATCTCTCTCTGTGCATGCACATGTGTATACACACATACACACACACAATCATCTCTTGAAGAGCATCTGTAAATGATGTACATTAATATATTCCAAGCTTAATAGATTAAATTCATTCCTTCACTTTTTTTCCTGCATAATTCTCATAAACAAAATTCGAAAGGATAAGAGAGAGAAATAAAAGTTGCTTTTTTTCTTTTTTTTTTGTGGGGGGGATATACATCAGCTTTTCCAGTGAAGAAGGGAGGTGATTTACACAAAGATTAGTAACTGCTCTTAATACTTAGAGGCAACTACCCTTAAATTTTTCTCTCCAGGTTTCTCAAACTTTGTCAAAACACTGAAAGTGAGAACACTCAGAAAATACACAGTGGCAGAATGAACATGACTTGAAGACAATTTTCTATACATAATAACAAGTTAGCGCAGCTTCCAAGCTTCAGTCAGGTGCCGGCAACAGCCAGGCAGCTGAGCAGAGCCGAGCAAAACCAGGAGGTGAAGACCAGACAAATGAGAGGCTGCCTTCTCCACTCTTACTTCTCACCCCAACATTATTTTTATAACTACCTTTTAGAAGAAAATCATGCTTAGAAATTTAATCGAGTCAATCACTTGACCCATCAAGCTCACTAGAAACTTAAGTTATGAACAGAGGACTGAAGAGTTAGGACTTTAAACACCTACTACAGATTCTAAACTCTTTTTCTGTTTCCTTGATCATTTTTGAGGTGACGTTAGACATCCCAAAACACTGTTCAGGAAGAGTTTATCTTCCACTATCTAAAGCTAACAAATACTTACAGTTTTAAGCCTAAAAGAAAATTAAGGGCTATTTCTGTTGGCAGACTCAAAGGCTATAACACTGAAATCTGTAAACTGAGGCACTCCTAAAACTTTCAAAGGACACAAGACCCTCTGGCTGAGGGTGTGCGGGAAACCTCATTTAAAAGTTTATTTTAACAATGAAGTAGTTTTCTTCTTGAAATTACATTTTCTCCCACTTTTGGCAAATTAAGACCCACTTGCTTGCAAAACAAAACCTAGAATTTTTACACTCCTCATTAGCATTCTTTCTTCCTTTATCTTTGAGCTGTTTACCTATTCTTGAAACTGTGACATATGGGAATTTCACACCTAGTGAATATATTTTCATGTAGCGTGTGGCATGCGATGATAATCATTAAAAGAATATACACAAGAAGAGTAGCTGCAACAGCTGGTGACATTTACCAATTAGAATCATAGTTCTTTAAAACACTTTATCTTTCCTTTGCTGTAAGAAGGGTAATTATCTCTGATAAATTGCTGAAAAAGATGTAATTTTCCTTTTAAACAGTTTCTACTTACAGTACAAATGTGTTTGGATAGAAGACATTATCACTGGTTCAGTGCTTCTTTGTGCAAAGATTGTTTTATGGTAGGAAAATTTACATACTTTGGAAGTTACTGCGTCTGATTCCGTTATTATAAGTTGTCTTATTAAGGAAATGAAATTTAGTTCGAAAAACAAAAAAACTGAACACACTCGGTAGAGTTTTTGCTCTTTGGAGTGTAAATGAAAACAGTGCATGTTTGGCCAAGACAGTATGGTCCGAGAGACAATATTGCCATGAGCTCTGGATGTGCACCTGGCTCGGAAAGGAATGGCCTGTAAAATTTTAACAATGTGGATTTGCATGAGTCTTCATCAAGAAACTATGTTCCAGAAAGCTATATTTAGAAGAATTTTCTATATTGGTTTCGTAATGAATATAAGAAATAACATGCTATCAAAACTACCTTGCAAGTATGCATGCACTCTATTAAAGTACCAGTTAGAAAAAATTGCTTTTTCAAACACCCACTTCAGTTGCTGACCTCTTCAATTCCCCAACCATTAACTTCCCTGTTTTGTTTACTAGGGTAGCAATTGCTAAATCAAAACAGGTGTTCCTGAATTACTTCTTTCCAAACCAGAATTTGGCTAACACGTTCTTAGAGTAATGAAAAATTTCCTGTGAGCAGAAAGAACCAATAAATATGGAAGGAAGGATGGTAAGGTGAGTTCTTCTGACATTGGCTGCCTTAGTAATAGAATACACCAGTGAGTGAATGAGTTTAAGTGCGGGTGCAGACAACAGCAAATTTTTTTTCAAGCGTTAATCACTAGTTAACCTAGTGAGATGAACATTCTACTTTAAAAAGAAGGAAAAAAATTCCTTGTTAATTATACACTGCAAATGCTCTTACTTCCTGCTGCTACACCTAATCCCACAGGTGCAAGTTTCGCTTTCCCCATTCACGAGTAGGTGGGTGCAATGCTGCAGTCACAGTTCACAGCAGCAGAGTTAGAGAAGAAGCCGCTTAACCTTCCACTGCAGGTTAACAATACATTCTGCAAACACTGTCATGGTGTCTATTTAACAAGAAGACAAATTTTTAAATACACTATCCCAATCTCAAAGATTAACTGGAAGCTACTGTATAATTGATTTAATTTAAAAGTGCACTTCTCATAAACTAGACTAGCTTGTCTAACTGTGATATCCTGATTTAGGATGATTTTATGTGCCTTGTAAATGAAATACCTGCATCTGGTTAAATTATATTTTGGAAAAAAACAATCTGTAAGATTGAAAACAATAACCTGTCTTGTCAATATGAAATTATAATAGGGACAATTTAAATCTCAACTCTGGCATTTCAGGTTCAGAAGCAGTTTATAATTGATCAAGGAACAAAGGACATAATTTTACAAGCACATAGTCTATCCCAGATATTATTAAAATATTTTTTTCCTTCACTGGTTAAGTTTTGGCATTTATGTAGAATTTGTGACTTTGTTATTAAATTTAAGCTTTTCAAAAGCATTTGGAGTACTTTAAGGAAGTTATATGTTATCAAATACTTAAAAACAGAAGTTTTTCTGACAACTATAATGATTATATTGTAAAAAATATATTTTACCAAGGCTTCCAGCAAGTACAATTAAATTCTAATTACACAGAATAACAAAAGAAAAATATACAAACTTGAATTCTTCAATCTAGATGTGTGCCAACATAAGTTTTATATATTAATACTTCTAGGAAAGGAAGAATTCATAAGAAGAGGAGAAAGAAACAATGAAAAAGTCACACTAAGGTAAAATTTTCAGTGTTTTCTAGTAACAGATTGACAATTTCTCATTGCTCTTAAAAATTCCTGACTATTATTTCAAACAATGAAGGGGCCACAGTCACTTTTTCTTTGATAAATATGGCATATAAAACAATCATGTAAAATATTCCATTAATTTTAAAGAACCCTGTTCTTAGGCATTTTGACTCCAATTGGAATTTAAAAATTCTGAATTAAAGAAAATGGGCCCACATTGCTTTGAAAACACCTTCTAGACTTGGGGAATATTATGTGTGTGTTTCAAGTGTGCCTACTTCATTCAGTCCCAAGATTCTCAGAGTTCTTGCTCTGGATAAAGGTCTCTGCTTCCTGTGAAGTGAACATAGTCAGTAAAAAGCATACTCCTACCAGATATTATAAGAATATATCAAAAGCAGGTTTAATTCCTGTCCCATAACTGAGGTGTTCTTTTCCATTCTAAGCATTCACATGAATGTTTCATGTTCTTTCTCCAAAGTAGTGACATAATTTATGTATTCTTTGAGCTGTGTATGTTTGAACATTTTTATTTTATCAGTGGAAAAATGCTTCTAAGAAGGTGGTTATTTTATATATTAAAAGGAACACTGAATGACTGTTCACAATACTAGAATGGAGAAGGAAGAGAGACAGGTTGATTTTCAACTGCATTTTGTGGACTCGCTATTAATTTTATAAGACCTTGCTCACTTAAGGGTATGAACGCTAGTATCTCTTGTTATTTCTGATCTAGAATAAGGGTCACTAACATCTAGAGTTTAGATGAATAGCTACTGCAGTAGCAGACAATATAGGATTACTGGGTATATCAGTTTAGCTTTAAACTATTATTTTCAATGCTGATAAAGGTATTAAATCACAGTTTATAATAATAAAATCCACTTAACCTTTCCTTCATTTATTTACAGGTGTTATGATGTCAACTGTAGAAACTACACTGAAAACTTGAAGAAGTGAAAATAAAATGCTGTGGATTTTATTTCATGCAGCTCATAAAATTTTAATAGACTGGGATGGATTTACTCAGCCTCCAATTTGGAATCTTTCAGATTTGGGGAGACCTGAGGATGCTAACAAGTCTGGTTCCAGAGTCAGGTAGTCATGGATTCACAGTATGAGACAGAAGAGGCAGACAGGGTAAAAATAGAGTGAAGGTAAGAGAAGCAAACTGCACAAAACACAACTTCCCCAGCTCCTACAAAGGTAAGACTCTGACTCTGGACCTGGGGTGCCTCCCTCTCTCCCCAGGTGAGTATGTCCCAGTGGGCAGGTACTCTGTTCCCCATGTTCTGCCTCGCTCTCATTCTGACGTAAAGCACTGAGTATTACAGTGACCTTATGTAAATAATAAACAATATCGGAAGCAAGAAGCAAAGAAAGAAAACACCATGCTCACTAGCCCGGCCAATTATAACCTTTAAAAGGCACCACTGATAGACATAGGTGTTTAATTTTCAAAAGTAAAAGAAAAATAAATGAAAAACAATCACTCTGGGGAAGGCAAATGGTTTTTCCTTTGGAAAATGGCCATGATTTGAAGCAGGGACTGGAAACTGCTGAGGAATGCCTGGGAGCAGGAAATGTCAGTCCAGGAGAAGCAACAACAATCCCATTTACCAGGCACTTTCACGCTAAAGTGCTCTTTGAATCCTCACAGGAACCTGGTTAGGGCGACAGGAGGGGGATTATACTATTATCCTCTGTGCAGGTGGGACAATGGAAGCCCACAGTTCAGACAGGGGCAGGGAGCAAAGGTGTGGCGTGAGCTAAGCTGTGGGGCTCCTATCCATACCATAGATCACAGAGCTGAATTCTAGTTCCATTTGGGGAGTTGGACCTTAAAACATCACCTGGTCATTTTTCCTATATAACATAGAAATTTTGAGCACCCTACCTGGCAAACAGTGGAGTGGTTTCTACAACTGTATATCAATTTGCTACCTTAATTTTTCAGTTCTGTCTCCCACTAGTTTTTTTAGTCATGTTCCTAGTTCTATCTTCTTGACTGATAAAAAAGAGGCATTTCCTTCTTCAAAGTGGGAACTCTATATATCAAATAAGATTATCTTGTCTTGGTACTTTCCTCTGTTAAGGGCAACATTCCAGTTTCCTTTCTTTTTCATAAGCCAGTATTTCCAGATTCCCTTAACTATTCTGGCTACTCTCTATAGCAGTAAGTAAAAAAACTGTTTAACATACAGTAAATCTAGAAGAGATACAATTCTATCTCCATTTTATAAAGAAACTGGTATCTGCAAGTGTATCTACATTATGCCCACACTCATCAAGCTATATACAATAAATGCATGCAGTTTTAAACATACCCATTACACCTCAGTAGAACTGTTTAAAAAAACAAAAGAAACTGGTACCCAAGGTCACACAGACATTAAGTGATGGAGCAAAGACTTTTCCAGGTCCTATGATGGTCCGTGACTATAACTCTACACGGGGGGCTTCTGGAGGAGGGAGTTCTTTGACAAGAAAGATCTAAGAAGCTATCCAGAAGGATACAGTTTGTCATCTTAATCAGAAACACAACAGCAACTTTGCTAAGAAGAAGTTATTGGAACTTACTTTTATTCAGGAACATATTAATTTTTTTCTGTGTATGATTTTTAACATCCTATTTTTATAAATAAATATCCTATTATAAAGATAACATTATGTTCATAACATGTTACATGTAAATGGCTTGATTTAAGTTACTTTCTGTTACTAACCTGTACATGTTAAGCTGTGTCATAATTATAAGGATTATCTAGTAATAGAATATATTCCAGGAGTGTGAATTCTTTCTCTTTTGGAGTAGAAATGCTATAATATGCATTGATTATTTATATTTCTAATGCTTTACTTTATAGAGTCAGTTATTTTTCTTTAATAACAAAAATGACAGTATTACTAGAATGTATTATTCCCTTCTCTATAGAATTTTTAAAAACTTTTAATCTCATCATATTTGAGGCAACATTTTTGGGCTGTTGTCTCTTGGTTGGAACTGGACAGATACAAAGAACTCATGGAATGAGAGGTGGTCAGACTAACTTGATTACTAACTAATTTATTCACTAATTTTACAGACTAACTTGATTACTAACTAATTTGTTCACTAATTTTACAGATAAGTTATAGTGACTGAAGTCACTTAAGTGAAGTAACACCCAAGGTCAGAGTGATTCAAGTGCTTATTGAAGCATAAAAGTAATTAAAACTTATGTATTAAGTTCTAGGCTAGTGTTACTTTGATAAACATTCTACTCTACTATCAGATAGACTGAAAACTTGTGAAAAGAGTTAGAGTTCCCATATATTGCGTAGCCTATTTCCCCTATTAACATCTTACATTGGTGTAGTGCATTTGTTACAGTGAATGAACAAATACTGATATATTAACTTAAGTTCATACTTTATTCTTATTGATTTCATTTTTTTACCTAATGTCCTTTTTCTGTTCCACGATCTTATCCAGTAAAATCACCCATATTACATTTAGTCATTATGTCTCCTTAGGTTCCTTTTGGTTGTGCCAAAAGGCTTATAAGGCTTTTTTGATGATTTCAACAATTTTGTAGAATGTAGCTCTATTGAGATGTGCCTGATTATTTTTCTCATAATTAGACTGGAATTCCTGACATGATTGGTAACTTTTGACATTAATGACAGTCAATGACTGAGTAGTATTTGTCAGACTTCTCTGTGATATTAATCTCCTCACATGAGTTCTTACACTGTGTTCTCTGGCAGTCACTATGTACAGCTTGCACGTAAGGACTGGTGATGTATGTTTTCTCCACGGGAGTGAAGTATTTAAATTATTTGGAATTCTTTATGGAAGATTTGTCTTTTCTCTCCATTTATTTATTCATCCAACCATTCATTTTTATCAGTCTAGGTTAATGGATATTTTATACTTCATGCTATAATCTAGCACTATCTGTTTTGTTGCTCAAAGTAATTTAGCTCAGGTTACTGGAAGCCCTTTCTGGTTGTCTCCTATGTCTCTGACACATGCCCTGTCATTGTGGGCCTCTTCCTACTACTTCCTTTTTTTCTGCCACTAGAATATGCTCTAGGACCATCTTGTATATACCCTGTCTGAAACCAAGTTATTAGCTGTTTCTACAAGGAGCCCTGGTCCATTTTACTGGAGATTAGAAACCAAAATCCGGGGATGAGGTGTGCTACTGGGTACCACCGTTTCTAGGTTTGCTAACAAAGCCAGGATTTGTAACTATTGACATTAATGTCAGTCAATGACTGAGTAGTATTTGTCAGACTTCTCTGTGATATTTAGTCTCCCTGGTGGCACAAGAAGTTAAGCACTGCACTATGAAGCATCCACAGCCACTGCAGCATGAGTTCGATCCCTGGCCAGGGAGGGGACCCACATGGCACAGCAGACCTCTCCTGTCTCACCCACTGCTGCCCTCAGCAGTGTACTTCAGTCAATCTGCCTGTTCTGTTCCCCACTCTGTCTGGTGAATTCTCTCAAGCCCCACACCTCTGGCCTCCTCCCCAGTTCTTGTATGCATAAATAAATAAATATTAAAAAAAAAGAAAAGAAAATTCCTCAGAAAACACACTACTTTGAATAGCTACCATATCTCTTGGGAACAGGAGGTACAATAATAATGATCAAATATTTGAAGAGTTGTCATACAGAAGAGAGAGGTAGATTCACAGAGGCACAGAATTTCTAGTTATTACACATTCTAAGAGAGGCTGCTTTATGGTGAGCCTGTAATCACTTAAAATATTAAGAGCGCCTGAATAAATATTTGTGAAAGATACTAGGGAAGGGGCTTTCCACTTTGAGAAGGAGGGCAAATAAGTCACTTTCTGTATCTTTCAACTGTGAAGTTCTACGGAGTCTAATAGATATAACATAGGGTTAAATTAAGAACTCAAAAGTCCTAAGCACAAGAATAGTTATGGTGGCCCATTCCATCTGTAATTAATAAAAACCCAAACTCTACTACAAAGTATGTGTTAGGAAGTGTAACAGAGTTCACATGTTCCTTTGATTACTTGCCTCTTTCTAAGAGAGAAGATATAAATCCTTCTCCTTAATTCTCCCTTTCTCTGTTATGATGCTGCTTTGTAGGACATCACATGTGTGATTATTTCTACTCTTTACCTACACTGATTTCCTTTCTTTAGGTACAAAATAAGCACTATGCCAAGACTTCTTTGGGAGTCATTTATAAAATGAAAACCCTGTTCCAAAGACACTCTATGCAAAAGTAGGCCTTTTCATGTAAAATGCCCATTTATACTAACTTTAATGGCAAGAAATTTAGGAACTATCTAGTCCATAGTATACATTGTGGTTACTCATTTAAAAACTAAGAGCCATCTATAAGTAATGCACAAAGCTCTCCAGTACTGCTTAAACCACTAACATAATGGCAATTGACAGATGAAATGCTCCTTGAGCAAAATCTTAATCAAAGATGAAATGACATATATTCCATCTAGCTTTGTGTCTTTTTTTATTGTGCTCTAATTCTTTGAAAATTGATAGATATAAATGTACACATACCGAGATACATGTATGTGTGTGTGTGTGTTTATAAGCAGAACATTTCAGTCCTTGATCATATATGTGATAACAGATTTTAAGGCACAAACTAATTTGTTGTGATGATCATTCTTAAAACACTGCACTAACTTGCTGATTATATTTACCATGTGAATTTTCTCATTGTAGCTAACTAAATAAGTTTCATCATTTCCTTTCATGGTATTTCAATCTTTGAACAAATTTACAGGTTATGAGTGATTTCCCAAGAAATCTGTGAGAAATCAAATGTTAAAATAAGTGAATATTGATTTATAACACTTTTGTATTTAGAAAACTAGTTCCTTGATTTAACTGGTTCATCTTTATTGTTCCTTTAACTCCTACAAGAAACCTGTTACAGCTTTCATATAAAGGAAAGGGAGAATGACCAGCTTTCTATAAATAGTGTGAGGTTTTCTACCCCCATTCCAGCATGCTATCACTCCCCTCTGCAACCGAGGTGACATGTTCGCAAGATGAAGTGACCTCCAGAAGAGTTCCCAAGTTACAATGGAAAAAGTACACTGAAATAACCTTGCCAAGCCTTGTTATGAGGGTTTGTGCTTGCTTAAGGAAAATAAACTACTCCCCGAGGGAATGGCACTGGTCGAAAGATTTGAAAAAAACCTTTGGCGAATGATAACTGTTAAGAAAAAGAATTACATGTCATTTGAAAAAGTCAATTAAAAAATACTTACTGGAACATCAACATATTTTGCTGCTGCTTTCACCTTAATTGGAAAAGAAAGAGATAATTGTGAGAATTATTTCTGTAACAGATTAGTACTATGACGACAGTTAAAAGACAGGAGAAGTGAATTCTTGCAAATACTCACAGTGAATGAAAGAATGGATGAAAAGAAAGTTCCTTCATCATATCTTGAGAGCTTAGACAGCACCCCTTCCAACACTGAAACAAACTGGGGCACACAGTTTGAGTAGTTAGACAGAATATTACCATGCAAATCAAACTAATAAGAGGGCAGATGAGAGTCCTGGGTCAACATATGCCAGAGCCCAAAGGTCCGCAATGTGTACAAGAAGATTTAACAGCTGAGGGGTGAATTGTAGTGTTTACTCTCTCCATTTGCAGATGAACTCTAAGATCCTCTCCTATTATCTGAAATAGTACATATTGTTTTATGTTTGGAAAAAAAAGAATGTCTTATAGGATTTTGGTGATTGTATATGTGAATTAATTTAAACCATTAGTAAAAACTTGAAGTTCTTGAGATGATTACTTAAAACAATTCTCAGCTTCAGTATAGATACATGGGAACGATGATGGTCAAACGGAGTCAAACTCCTTTCTATCATGTGGCACTTGACTATTCCCCAACTTTTTCTGTTGACAAAGACGCTGAATGAAACAGAAGAATGAAAGGGGTGCCTAACATTTGGGGCTACATTGTAACATTGAAATGAGGTTCTACATTGGTTAGCAGGCAGTTACTAAGAAGTTCTAAACGAAACAGTTCTACAAAGATCATCCCTGTTTCAGCTTACTAAGTAGTTGGGGAGCTAAAACATACAATGCAGGGCACAGTGGAAAGAGCACTAGAGGGAGGATGTTTACCCTGGCTGTCCCCACATGGGCTCACGTGAAGCGCTGAATCTGTAGGCTCTAGGTCCCTAACAGAGAGGGGGGGGATGGAATTCAAATTCATCTCTAAAGTGTTTCACATTTCTAAAACTTATGTTTCTATGAAGTGACATTTAAGACATGTATACTGTAATAAAATTTAAAGTGTAGGGAATCTTATTTTATTGAACGGAATATGCAATCGGGCATAAAGATAAATGAAGATATTAAAAAAGATAAAAAAGATATTAATAATAATATGCTACTCTTCATATTTCCTCTTCAGGACTAAAATAATATGCACTATTGACAAATTACACACTCCCAAAGGGAAAATACTGACAAGGTTTTTTAAATACGAAAAGGGAAATTAACGAAGGCTGGTTTTTGTTCACATAGCAGCTTCTTCAACAAAGTGATAATAGTTCTAGGGACACAGCTTATTGGTCTCTGGTGACCAGAGAACTCACTGAGAGTGCACAGGAGATAATCTTTTCTCTATGGTTGGTCAATTACTGCAAAATAGTTTATGCAAAAGAAACACAAACTTCCCTATAGGTTTCTCTATCACATCATTGGCGACATGATGTAAGAACAAAGAAACAAAATCCTGCAGACTGCTGACTGAAATTTTATTTTTAAAAAGTGAGGATTATGTATAGCTAGCCAGTCATCCTAAGGGATACAAGCAGCAAAAAACACAAAATTACAAATTGCTCACAACTAAAAGTCAATTTAGCATTTTCTTCCTGCCCATTAGGATTTCTTACCAATCACAGCTGACTAACTCAACTTGATGTGGTTTACAAAGACCCAGAGGACCAATACTCTAGGGTTATGTCAGGCCAGGGGAAGGGAATTCCAAACTTAATGGCCCTCTGTGGAAAATGCCTTGTCTTTTGTAACTCAAATCTTGAGCGCCAGTGTGTGCTGGGTGATCTCATTTGTCACGAGGAGAACAAGAATCGCTATGGTTACAGATGGCTCCAACCAAGGCAGGTGACAGCACAGCTCCTGGTTCTCAGTGTCTTTCAGTGAGTGTATATTTATGTGTGTGAATGATGCTGAGGGTCAAGGCAAGGCAGAGGCAGGAACCCTCTGGAAGGACCTAGATTGCAGTTCCAGTTGTAGCTCAGCCACTCTCTGGCTATGAGAAAACAGATAAGCCATTTAGCTTCTCTAGCACCATTATACTCATCAGGAAAGTGAATAAAATGATAGCCATTCTGTCCATTACAAGAGCGGTGCGAAGATCAATGGATATGTTTATGTGAAAGGACCACTGAGAACAGCAAAATACTAAAGAAAAAGAACCAAAATAATGATTGAGATTAGCAAAATCACTACCCATTATACAAGTTAAAACCCTAAATATGTTCAGTCCCAAAGTATTGGGGGTAGTTTTAGGATTACCTAGCAAAATGGAGTTAAACTGTTTAGTTATCAGCATTGGTCCTAACTTATCTAATCAATATTTGGAGGGAGAACAGAGGTGGGGCTGCCTGTCAGAAGAGCACATTGGAATCCACCTGTTTGCAAACCATATGGTTGAGAACAGAGAAGGAAGGATTTAAGATGTTCTGGATCCAAAATCCATGCTCTTTACCATCAAACTACAGAATTGAAAGGATCAACTGAGATGACTCATATAATGTACAAATAATCAGGGCTCAGTAAGTGTTAATCTGTTATAATTACTGAGTGCCTAATATGGAAAATAAATGTGACTGTTACCCTCCAGAAATATAGGGACAAAACAGACAGAAATACACAGTTGGCCTTGACCCATGGCAGAGAAAAGGGCCACTACAGACCTGCAAAGAGTGAAGCTGAAACTGGCAACCCTCATGTACAAGGTGACCCAGGAGTGGAGCCATGCGATAGCAGAAATGGAGAAAAGGACACATGGAAGCACCCAGGGCCAGGTAAACTGAGTGCAGAAGTTTTCCCACAGTCCTCTCTTTCCGGGAAGGCTACGTGTGGACCTGGGGTCTGCTGCATCTGTGTCAGTACTCTTTGCCTCCTTTTTAACAATAGTGGGGAGCCTCTCCGTGGGTTCCTCCCTACTCCAAATGGCCCCTGGAGAGGTACAATACAACAGGGACGCCAAGTGCTTACATGGCAGTGAACAGTGACGCCGCCTCTGGGACCAAACAGCTGAGCCACTACTCCTACAGGATGGTTTCTTTGTATGATTTTTCTCCAGGCACACCGTGGTCAAAGAGCTGCCTTAACAACCAAATTCTATTAACATCCAGATTGACTAATAATGATATATTTTCCTCCTGGCTTTTAATTGCACAAAAACAGCAAGATTCCAAGAAATCCAGTTAAATGCTGGGTTTCGTTGCTGTGTCTTTAACTGCTTCCTGTGAACTTTCTCGCACAGCTCAGGGAGTATATAAATACTTATGGGTTTGCCTTGTGCTCTCTGCTCTCCTGAGGGTGTCAGGTTGGGATGAAATACTGTAATCTCTTTGTTTCCCTTCTCTTTATTGTGGATGCCATTTACTGGGTTTGTTTGAATAATATTTAATACTTAAAGTCTGTCTGGGTAATTACCAACTTTGCCTGGGATGCATACCTGAAGGAATTGAAAGATAAAAGCACTCAGAGATGACTGGTAGACTGAAACATGAAATATGCTACAAGGCATGTGGGTTTATATTTCCTGCTGTATTTTAACAGATTCTTTTTCCTATGCTTAGGGGAAAGTGGAAATACAGATCTCAGAAGGGTTGGGGAAGATTCCAGCTATGCTTTGGTGAATTCAGAACCCAGTTTTCGCATTTTGGGCTGTGATATTTCATGAAATAAACAGGATTTCACAATACTGTAAGTTATAAAGTCTTCTACAGAAAATACAATCATCCATAAGACTGATCATGAAAAACAAGTTTGGGGGGAAGGTAGCAGAGCTGGAGATATCTATTAGCTGATATTTCATTTTTGTTTTTGGTAAGATCAGAAATAACCACTATTACTAACAACTCACATGGAACCAGATTATCAGAGACTGGGAGGAAAAAAGATTTCCTTCCCTGGAACATAACGTTCATGCTAAAATCAATGCAACTCTCTTTACTCCAACTTCTTTTTCTCTACCTGTGACCCCCGACCTCTTTAAACCTTTGTTCCCACTGAGTCCTGAAAGGTGTTTCTGGGTTATGTAAACCCATACTAAGAATGGATAGTATTTGAATATGTACAGAACATATTTATTTATAACAGATATTATTCCTCAAGATGTCTAAAAAACTTCCAAAACAGCACATCCAGCCCTGAGGTTGGTAAATTCTCCACAATATCTTCTCTCACTGTTCCTTTTACCCTTGCCCTCCAAAATAGTGCCCTGTCTTATTTTGTATTTCATTCTACTAGTAGGTCCTAGTAGTGTATGTTACTCCTTTCAAACACATACTTAAATTGAAAGATGTCTTCTGAATATATGCCTTGAGTCAAACAGGTAAATGTAATCAACACGGTTTGATCAGGCTAGGTTAGGGGAGATATTTTAATTACATCATCTAGGTAGTTTGGTTAGATTTTTCCTCTGTTTTATTCTTAAGAGAAATTCAGGGGAAAACCACCTAAGTTACTGGAAAGGATGCATGTGTGTATACATGCTTACATATACATATCTGTATACATGCTTACATATACATATCTGTACATATACATATATATTTACCTGTAAAAGATTTCCCCCACTATCTGAAAGTGGAATGTTCCTATTTACTATAGTTTGATGGGTTGTTTATTCGGTCTGGGAATGCTATTACCATTAATTTATAAAGAAACATTTTTAACATTCCTAGTCTTCTCAAGTAACTTACCAAATCACACCAAATAGGAACATTCTACTTTTGAGGGTGGTGGAAAACTATATATACCTACTTAGTAAGAAAATATACCCTTTCTGAATCCTTTATTGCAATAATGGAGCAGTTAGTAAGTTAAATATTTTGCTATGATCTTTTTCACCCTACCCAGAATTTACTGGTTTCCCATTACCAGAGTCCATCAGGACATGATTGTTTTCTCATTTTTAGTTCTGTTGACAATTTCCCCTAACTGGTTCTTAATCAGAGCCCTCAGTTTTTCTGCATCTTCTCGTTAAAGTGAATTCCATCCTCCCACCTGACTCCCTGCCCAGTACATATTCCCAGGAGGGACCCGTAGGCTGGTCACTTTAACCTGGACATAAAGGGAATGCAGGAAACTGAGGACATCTTTTCCTCTCTGGTCTTACGAATTGTGTGTGGTGTTCTGGAAAGGCTGCAGGGACTCTGGGGGTCAAGTCCTGGCTCTGCTGCTCTCTGTTGTGTCTTCTCATCTGAACACAAGGGCGCTGGACTCGCCGGTGCTCAAGCCTTCTTTGGAGACGAGGCCACACAAGGAGGGCTCTTCACGTCCTCCTCAATCAGACCAGCTTTGCTTTGATAGGTGTTGCAAATATTTAATTACATGTAATAGATCTTATAAGATTGTAGAATTCTATAAAAACCATCTTAGAAATGTAGCAGATGTTAAAAAGGCAATTCTCCAAAGAGGACATGCAAATGGCCAACAGGCATATGAAAAAATGCTCAACTTCTCTTGTCATCAGAGAAATGCAAATCAAAAC